>CM039507.1:35307253-35448486 GCA_022432975.1 Begonia masoniana | reverse complement strand
CTGAAAACAGCAACTTCAAATTGTTTCTGAAAATCGCAAGAGGAAACTCTCTATTGGTTGAGAAATGTAGAGATTATCAGTGGAGAAATTTTCAGAGATAAAGAGATCGAATCAGTTGGTTTTTCCCCTGGTTTCACTTTCTTTGTTTTTCACATTTTCTCTGGTCCGCGGCGCCCTCAACAGGAGTTTTTCTGAAAAATAACTAAGGCAAGTTTTAAGTAGAGGAGAAGAGGCTACAGGTGGCAAGTCAAATTAGGGAAAGAAGGGGGGGGGAAAAATGACTTTTTTATCATCCCTGTTTTCTCCCAAAAGGTTGGTGGAGTTCACACTCCGCTCTCTCAAAAACTAGCTTCGAAAAAAGCTCTCCCAAAAACCATTACTAAGAGAGGAGGCTAACAGCCAGAAAGAAAGGAGAATAAAACAATATAATATATTAAATCCGAAATCCGTACAAGCCGGATAGTACATTCTACCCTCCTTATTCAGGATTTTGTCCACAAAATCAACTCATGCAAACAACTCAGGATAACTAGTCATCATATCCTGCTGTCGCTCCCAGGTCGCTTCTTCCACCTCGTGGTTTCCGCCAAAGGACTTTGACTAGCGGAATCTCCTTGTTGCGCAAAATCTTGGTGGAAAACTCCAAAATACGTAACGGCCTCACCTCGTAATTCAAGGTAGGCTGTACCTCGATCTCCGTAGGCTCTATGATATGCGACGGATTGCGAAGACACTTCCGAAGCATAGACACGTGGAATACGTCGTGGATACCCTCCATAGAAGCCGGAAGCTGTAGTCTGTACGCTAACTTCCCGATCCTCTTCAGAATAGGAAAGGGCCCCACATAACGAGGGTTTAACTTACCCCTCCTTCCAAATCTCGCTATGCCTTTGAATGGAGAACTTTAAGGTAGACCTCGTCACCTACTTCAAACTCTAGCTCTCTCCGTCGTGTGTCTGCATAGCTCTTTTGCCTGCTCAGAGCTACCATAATACGCTGTCGAATAATGGCAATCTTCTCTGTCGTCTGCTGTAGAATCTCGGGACCAACGATGCTGGCCTCGCCAACCTCACTCCATATAGTGGAGATCTACACATCCGACATATAAGGCTTCATACGGAGCCATGCCAATAGTAGCCTGGTAGCTGTTATTATACGAGAACTCGATCAGCGGTAAATATCGGCTCCAAGAGCCCTGAAACTCCAGCACACACGCTCTGAGCATATCCTCCAGAATCTGATTAGTCCTCTCTGTCTGACCATCGGTCTGAGGATGAAACGCTGTGCTGAAATCTAGCCGAGTCCCCATAGCTCTGTGTAAACTCTTCCAGAACTTTGACGTGAATCTAGGATCCCTGTCGGAGACAATAGAAACTGGAACTCCGTGCAATCTGACAATCTCCTGCACATAGAGTTCAGCAAGCTGATCCATAGACGATGTCATCTTCACAGGCAAAAAGTGAGCCGACTTTGTCAATCGGTCCACAATAACCCAAATGCCGTCGTGGCCTCTCGTAGTCCTCGGGAGCCCCACAATGAAATCCATAGAGATCTGCTCCCATTTCCACTCCGGAATCGGCAGTGGCTGTAATGTTCCAGCTGGTCTCTGGTGCTCCGCCTTAACCTGTTGACAAACTAAACAGGTCTCGACGTACTGGGCGACCTCTCTCTTCATACCTGGCCACCAAAAGTGCTGCCGTAAGTCCCGGTACATCTTGGTACTTCCCGGGTGCACAGAATAAGCTGAAGAATGTGCCTCAGCCAATATCTCCTTCCTCAGACTCTCGTTGCTAGGCACGTACCACCTGTGCCCGAACTTCAGAATACCATCCGCTGATAAATGGAAATCCGACGAGTCATCTAACATCATACTGGATCGAAGCTCCATACACTCCGAATCGCTCTGCTGGGCCTCTCGTATACGATCCAGAATAGTCGCCTGAGAGAAATGTTGGCGAGCATACCGGATAACTCAGCCACTATCTCCACGTCGAACCTCTCAATCTCAGATCGCAGCGTAACTGACATCGCTGCTAATGAAGGCTGACTCGCAGAAGGCACTCTACTCAAGGCATCAGCAACCTTGTTCGCCTTCCCCGGATGGTACTTGATGTCAAAATCATAGTCTTTAACAAACTCGAGCCATCGTCTCTGTCTCATGTTCAGCTCTTTCTGCGTAAATAGGTACTTCAGGCTCTTGTGGTCGGAGAATACGTCGCACTGCTGCCCATACAAATAGTGTCTCCATATCTTCAGTGCGAAGACCATAGCCGCTAACTCGAGGTCATGCGTAGGGTAGTTCTGCTCATACGGCTTCAGCTGCCGAGAAGCGTAAGAAATGACTCTCCCCTCTTGCATCAGAACACAACCGAGTCCCACTCCAGACGCATCGCAATAAACACTGAATCTGACACCTTCAACAGGCAGTGCCAGCACTGGAGCGGGTGGTCAACCTCTGCTTTAACTCCGCAAAGCTGTCATCACAAGCAGACGACCATACAAATCTCTCATGCTTTCGAGTCAATCGTGATAAGGGAAGTGCGATCTTCGAGAACCCCTGAATAAACTTCCGGTAATAACCGGCCAATCCGAGAAATCCACGTACCTCACGTACATTCTTCGGCTGCGGCCAATCACTGACCGCCTGGACTTTGCTCGGATCCACAGAAACTCCGTCCTGTGATATAATATGGCCAAGGAAACTCACTCTGTCAAGCCAGAACTCGCACTTGGAAAACTTCGGATAGAGCTGGCGCTGACTCAATATCTGTAAAACGATCCTCAAATGCTCCTCGTGGTCTTCCTTCGTCTTAGAATAGATGAGGATGTCGTCAATAAATACCACTACGAACTTGTCCAAGTACTCCTTAAAGACACGGTTCATCAGATCCATGAACGCTGCAGGAGCATTAGTGAGTCCAAAAGACATAACAAGGAACTCATAATGCCCATACCTCGTTCGGAACGCCGTCTTCGGTATGTCATCCCTCCGGACCTTCAGCTGATAATAACCCGAGCGCAGGTCGATCCTGGAGAATACTCGGGCACCCTGTAGCTGATCAAACAAGTCGTCGATCCTGGGCAGTGGATACTTGTTCTTCACTGTCAACTTATTCAACTCCCTGTAATCAATACACATCCTGAGGGTCCCGTCCTTCTTTTTAACAAACAGAACAGGCGCACCCCAGGGCGAAACGCTGGGTCGGATGAAACCCTTCTCTAATAGCTCGTCAAGCTGAGTCCTCAACTCTCTTAACTCACCCAAACCTTAACCTGGAAATTATAAACTCTAATAAGTGAAAACCATATCTCATACAAGATACACGTAGCGGAAGGCTTAAGCTAAACAGACCATTCAATAATCCTTAAAATCGTTAACAGACTCTGAGGTCAAACCATTCAAAATCCGAATCTCATTGTTATAAGAAAACTCTATTCTACTTAGTCATCTGTTTATCATAAACTTCTCTGACTTACTAAGGGTATAACCAGAGAACTTGATCGCCTATCCAGCCTACACTGTCACACTGAGCATCCTCCAGCAACCAAGTTTAGACGTCTTCATTGACCTTGAGTTCCTCACCTGAAAACTCGTCACCTACATCATAAGGTTTAAACTATAAGCCTAATGCTTAGTAAGGAATGCAACACTAACATGGATGCATGAATGCATAAGTTGGGAAAATCACATGTTCATAAGTCTTTTCTTGTTCATGTCTTTGCTCGTAATCATCATTCATAGTCATGGATCATATTCATCAATCATAATCATTGATCCTGTTCATCATTCATAGTCATTGTTCATATTCATCATTCATAGTCATTGTTCATATTCTTTGTTTAGGTTGTATGGATCAAGAGAGGATTTGTGCCGGTAAAGGGGGTTCGACAGTGAGTTTGATCTTGTTCCATACTGCGGGTCGTATTCATATGTACTTCTTTGGACTGTGACATACGCCGAACCGCCCCCAACCCTCACTTAATCCACGTTGCATAAGTCTTATATATATACATATATACATACATATCTTGTTCATGGAAAACATGCGTTAAAACGTTTTCTTATGCTTGAGAAACATTCATGATGCATGAACATGAGGACTTTTAACTCATCAAACCATGACAAGGATCATACCAGAGTAGACAACTTCACATTCACTAGCAGGTCATCAAATAGCATAACTCGCAACATACATGAATCCTTCAAGTGCAGACAGCCTCATTATCATAAAGTAAACATTTGACATCTATACAACCTAGTACTCCCACGATGTAGGACTCTATTAGCCGGAAATCTTAATACATTCACTTACCTGGTCTCCTTAGCACTTGAGCTCCCTTCTCTTCAAACTTCTTCACCTAAACATTTACATTGCAGTAGTTAAAACAAAATCCTAGTAGTTCTAATCTCGAGTTATCCTAAGATCTAATAGCTAAGAGTCTTTCCCGAGTTCTTAGTTTAATACTCAATGTAACCCGAAATCCCAAAACCAAAACAGACGGATTCGATAATGATAACTCAGGGTTGGTTGTTTTAAATGTCCAGAATCGATTCGGAATGACATTACCTATCTCGGGTTTCAAAATGTTCTTATTAATATTCGGCCATTGAAGAATCCAAACTTCAATACAGAGCTGGAAAACTGGACTAATAAACTAACAGATAACCACATTGTTAAACCCGTACCTCGAGCACAAAGTAGCCGAGAAGTAGCAAGGAAACAGATCTCCGAAGGAGGGATTTCCAGCTGATAGAGAGCGAGAGCTTGGGAGAGAAGAAATCGCCGAAAGTTGGGGATGTCGGCTACAGTGGTTTAAATGAGGTTTGAATCCTTTCCTTTTTCTTTAAATACAGGCCTCAATCCTCCATTATTACAATTTTGCCACTCAACCTAGTTTAGATCCACATGTAATTAATTAAGCTTGGCAAAAATCCTAAACTACGAAGATTAAATATTTATGACCGTTAATACAGTTAAGAAAATCACCTGGCCGTTAACTCGGGTGTTACAGTAACGCCCCGAATTTTATAAACCCGATTCGCTACACATAACGCTGAACAGAATTAAGACATTTTGAGGGATTTTTAAAACTTTACTCAACGGTCAAAATGCGACACTTATTTAAAAACATCAAAACTTGCAGCGGAAAAATCATTTGTGTAAAACAGGGTTAAAACAAATCACTAAAACAATACTTATATAACAATTAAATAATAGAAGCAATCGTTCAGAAGAACCGAGGGCATGAGGGTGTTAAATATTTAAATGCCTTAAATTTGAACACGTTCACTGCTACCGAGCACATCTACCGATAAATAATCTCAGCGGTAGAAACAGAAACAGACTGCGTCTTCCGCCAAACAGTATTAGCGGTAGAAGTAGAAACAGACTACATCTTCCGCTACCGACATCCATCGCTCACATCCACCGCTCGCACCTACCTTTCGACATCCGCCGAACGACGCGTCGACTACTCTCATCTACTGCTCAACAGTAACACTCAACCTCCACCGATAGACAACATCTACCGATAGACAACTTCTACCGATCGATAACATCTACCGGTAAAACGTAATACTGAACATCTACCGATAGACAACATCTACCGATAGACAACTCCTACCGATTGATAACATCTTCTGGTAAATAGTAACACTCAACATCTATCGATAGACAACATTTACCGATAGACAACAGAACAGCGTATCAACCATTTACACTCTAAACAAAGAACAACTCCGACTGCTAAAACAACTTGTAAATTTTACTAAAATCATTCAAAACAACCTAACCCAGTGAAATGCTTGAAAATTAGTAAAAATCACAGTTAGAACTAACAATATATCATTATCCGAGAAATCTCAAAATGTATCAGAAATACTAAAAACTATCACACTCATTAAAATTCTCAGCACACTTCGATAAACATCAATCCATGTAGACTTCACTTACAGACATTAGTCAAACCGCCTCATCGAAGCACCAAACCGCGGCATAGATGTGCTCCATCAACTCCACCTATCCCTCTGTAAACTCAGATAATTCATCTGTTGAAACCCCAACACCTACATCACAAAACTCATCTATTAGCCTAATGCTAAATAAGTAGAGCAAATATGAATGAAATACTAAATTCATAAATCCTAATCATGCAGTTTCTACTTTCACACCTCATTTGCATTTGTGTCGTTCTCTAATCTGATCCTTCTGTTCGATGGGAAGTGGATCAGTTTTCCGAAAGTCATAACATCCTCTACTAGATTAAGGGGCGGATTAGTTCCCTTAATAGTTGATCTGATCCCCCTGTTCGATGGGAAGTGGATCAGTTTTTCCAAAGTCATAACATCCTCTTCTCGATTAAGGGGCGGATTAGTTCCCTTAATAGCTTGTCTGATTCAAACGACCAATGTCTTACCATGCCCTTACATGTAAATTCTTTTTTGTGTTCTTTTATAAACATGATGCATGACATATTGAAAAACATGCAAACAAGCATAAATTCTATTGTTTTGTGATGTAGGCCCAAAGGCACACACGTACTCTACTTACCTGGCTTCCTGGAAAAGCTTAGTTGCAAACTACTTCGGGGTTTTGCTCAAACCTAAAACCGTAGACAAGGTATTAGTTAGATCTTTGCTAAACTTTATTCTAAACTATCCAAAAATCTAAAGAAACTAGTTGGAAGCTCAGTTCCTCGAGCATTTCCGATTCATCACCAAAACCCGAACTCAGCTCTCACTCACAGCATTCCTAAAACACTCATTCTACCGTAAACCAATAATCAAATGCATATCCTATATTCATCCTAAATCATCAGCAAGAATAGATCGAGGAAGAACTCACCTAAGTCGAAGAAGATTCAGAGAGAAAAATTGCCAGAGGAGTCAGCTGAGCTGAGCTGAAAGAGGAAAGTAATGAAATAGTGACAGCTAAACCTTCATTAAACGCTCCATTTATAACACTTGCTTCATAATTAATCAAATGCCCTTGGTTAACCAACTTTAACCTATTTAAGCAACCAATCAAATTTACTTAATTCTATAAAAATAAGAGTCACAAAAATGTTACTAATAAAATGAAGGCTGACAATTACCGGTTGCTACAAAATTTGATACTGATCACAATTATTAAAGATTAATAGGAAGCGAAAACTCTAATCACCCCCCTCTTAGGTAAAAACGATCCTACATTTCTTACCTACTCCTTTCCTCCAGCAAAAATCTTCATTTGAATGTCTGTTTGGTTCTATTCCAGAATATGCATCCCTACGTATTTTTGGCTGTTTGTGCTTTTCCTTTCTTCAACCTTTTAATTCCCATAAACTACAACCACGTTCCCTCCATTGTGTCTTCTTATGTCCCAGTCAACAACACAAAGGCTACATATAGTTAGATCCTCAAACCAATAAAATATACATTTCTCGTTATGTCAACTTTGTAGAAACTCACTTCCATTTCTCGACCTTAAACAAATCTCTTCCACAACCAACTCATTTCTCGTTGTCAATATCATATATGCATTTTTTACTTTTTCCTAACCATCACACCAGTTCTCCTCTGATATCTTCTCTCACACCTTCCTCTACTCCAACTCCTATTAACCACCATTCCTCCACAATTCCTCCATTGACCATCCCAACTCCAACCCCTCCTCCACCTATCATTAATGAGCATCCTATGAGAACCAAAGCAAAAGACGACATTTTAAAACCAAATGCCATTTCCACCCAAACTTCCTTCGAACCAAAAACTTTTTTACAAACCTCTAAATGTCCGCAATGGTTGCTGTCATGCATGAAGAAACGTAACACCCGTAAATTTGGTGTTACAATTTCTAATTATGTGCCTAGCAATTTAGAATTTTATCGTTTAAATTAAGAGTAGGGAACGTTATGGAAATTTTGAAGATTAAGTGATGAGGCTTAATGGATAGAGGGAATAATGGGGGCAACTAAATAAGTTAGCAATTAGTTTAAACTAATGGAATGGCAAATTAGGAATTTTAAGAAGATAAAAATGGATTAAAATTTAAATGTGTAGAGGCTTCTTCAGCAAGCCACAACAACATCCATATCCAAACACCCATCTTCTCTCACCTACCCCTGCTTCTTCTTCCCATCCTGTAGTTTCCAGCACACTTCTCCTCCTCACTTCATCTCCCTCTCTTATTCCTTGCACGAAGAACAACCGAAATCATCCCCTTCTCCTTGACGATTTTTGAAGCTTCAAAGGTGAGAGTTTAGTTTATCTTAATATAGGTTTAAGTTTTATGGCTTTATTGATCATTGATTAGACTTTGGTTTAGAGTTTGTTGTGGATAATTATGGTTGCACGAAAATGGACTTCTGGTTGGTTTTCTTCCATTTTTAGATACTTCTTTCAGCCATGAACTCATATTGATGGTCGTTATGGAAAGATTTTGAAGTTTGGTTATGTTTGATGAAAATTTGGGATTTTGAACTAGGTACAGGGCAGGTCTGGTTTATCATAAATTCGACTAAGTCATTGATGTTGGGTTATAAAATGAATTTGACCATGAGAAACTAGACATCCTAAGGAGTCCGTAGCACTTCAAATTGTCAAAATCGGATGAGTATCGGATTTGATATGAATTTCTGAAGTCGGTAAAAAAAAAAAAGGCCATTTTGGGTTTAGCTAGATTATGCTTAAATTGTTGATTTTCTCTTTGGAATTTATGAATTGGGTGTGGGGGGGGATGTTAAGTTGATGGAATATATTATTGTTTTAGGTTATCAAGTTTCCCAGTTTAGAGCACTGCCGATAAAATCTACTAAGAACGCCAAGTAAGTAGTGTACGCATGTACGTTGCCTTCGGGCCTACATCACAGATTGATAGGTTTATGTGTATGCTTATTGTATGTTTTTACCATGTCATGCATCATGGTTTTAAAGATACAAAGACGAAATGAAATTGAGTTTGCACGTCTTTACAAAATGGCATAGTATGGCACGAAATGATAAGATACGTAAGAAAGTTAGTGAAATGTGGGGTTGAGATATGGCTGTCCCGAGAGGTGGACCTCGAGGTGTGCCTCATTTTTCTCCTATTTACGTGAGTATGACCATCCCGAGAGGTGGACCACGAGGTGTGCCTATAGGTTGAGGTATGGCCGTTCTGAGAGGTGGACCTGAGGTGTGCCTCCTTGATTTAGAGCGTAAAGAAGTAAAGAACAGTAAGAAAATGAACGAGTAAGAACAAAACGGAAATAAAAGCAGAAACGAAAACAAAAACAAAACAAAACTGTAGAAACTGCATATGTTAGAATATGAATTGTATAAGTTACTTTCATTTCATTATTACACTATTTACTAAGCATTAGGTTTATAGTTTGAGTTTTGTGATGTAGGTGACGATGAGCTAGTTGGTGAGATTCTCGAGCACGTGCAGGATTAGGGGCAGTTGGAGGAGTACGCCCATGCGACAATCGGGCCATTTGTTAGGGTGATTTAACTCCGAGTGTATGTAGGTTTTGAAGTAAGGTTTTGAAGTAAGTAATATGTGTAAACGCTTAGGTTTAAAATGTTTTGAGGAAAAACTGTTTTGAGTAATGGATAGATTTATTCTGATATAGATAGATGAATTAAGTTGGGAGGTTGGTTTTAACTTGGATGTATAGCTTGATAGGTTGGTTTTGATAAGATTGGGATTTTAAATAGAAATGTTTTTTGTTAAACATATGAAAAATTTAAATATCAACATGATTAGTGAAAAGGAAACTTCGGAAATCTCTAATTCCGATTCCGAAACAAATTATGATACTGATGCTATAAAAAATATGGAAGATTCTTTTGTTAATCTTAGAAAAAATTATTCTTCTATTAATGAACCTTTACAAATAAATCGAGTAAATGATGATAAAGGTCCAGGGGGAGATAAGATTCGTCATACTTATTATCGTAGACCTACTCCTCAAGATTTATTATGGGAAGAAAACTTTTATGTAGAACAAACAGCTTATACTGCTAAAATCATTTATGATTGGAATATAGATGGTTTAACTGAATATCAAATTTATGAAACTCTTCATAAAATGCTAATGTATTCCAGTGTTTGTAAAGCAGCACAAAACAAAGATTCTGATATTGTTGCCTTTATAATTAATGGTTTTACTGAAGCTTTAAAAGGCTGGTGGGATAATTATTTAGATATTTTCCAAAAAACAGAAATATTAACAGCTGTTAAAAAAGAAATTGTAATTTACAATATAATAGATCCTAATACTAATCAAGTACATACTCAACAGAGAACAGTTGTTTCTGAAGATTGTGTCTATACTCTTATACAAGTTATTATTTTACACTTTGTTGGAGCTACTGAGCAACGTCAAGAACGTGGCTGAGAATTATTACAAAATCTTAGGTGTAAATCCTTAACACATTTTAGATAGTATAAAGATGTTTTTATTACTGAGGTTATGCAAAGACCTGATGCTAATTCTGAGCATTGGAAATCCAAATTTATAGATGGATTAGCTCTATTATTATAACACCCAGTTTTATGGGATTTTATAATTCCACTATATAATAGCATTTTTGTAAATATGTCAAATTGAGTCCGTTTTACGAACGAAAAGTTTTAATAGGGCCCTAGCAATAAATTGAAATTTATGGTGGAATAAGGAAATTTGGAGAAAACGGATCGTTAATTAAATAACGAAATGAGTGAGGAAACAAATAGAAAATCAAAAGGAGGGGCGGTATGGTAATTTGACCAGCCAATTTTAGTTAAAATACCCAAATTCCCTTCTCCTTCAACACTTACACGAATTTTCTTCCCTCCTAAGCTCTCTGGCGATTTTGGCTCTCAAACAACGAGTGCCTCAAGCTGACGCCAAATCCCCTCCATGCTTCGTCGATCTTTCACGTTTTCTTCTTCCACCGCGATCCTAGGTAAGAATCTAACACTTTGGAAGTTATTATTCGGGCTTTCTAAAGCTGTTAATCGGCTAGAGTTTTCTTAGGGTTTCATTTGAATTTGCTGCGTGAAGATAGAAATTATAAGTTATAGAATTGTGGATGATAATGAGTTGTTTACGATTATGGAGGATAGATAAGTAGAATTAATGGAGTCCAATTGGTTTAGACTCGATTTTAATGCCGTGTGTTATGAATTGGTTTAGGTGAACAAAGCTCTCGGATAGTGCTCGGTGTGCTAAGGACCCGAGGTAAATCTCCGTGCTTTGTTTGGCCGATCCGACCTACGTCATAGATGAGTTAATTTGATCGAGGATATTTGGTGAATAGATTGTTTAGTGTAGGTTGGTTGGGTAGTTTAGGATAATAGTATGTTAGAGCATTTTTCAGTAGTTTCTATGCATTGTTTATGCTTTCTTTACGTTTACTGCACAAATCCATGTCCATGCATCATGTTTTCGAAAAGCATAGAAAATGAACTTCCAAGTATGTTTTCATGAAAAGGATAATGAAAAGGTATAAATGTACATAATAATGGTCACATCGGGGTGGTGGTTCAGACATGGCTGTCAAATGAAGTATGTTTTCCCCCCGGTTAGATACGAGGGGCTATCCAATCGTCGGATGTGCCGCTTTTATCTAGTGAGAGCGAAGCCCCGGTGACACCTTCCACTATGAAACTAAACGATGAAAATGTAATGCATGTTTTTACAAACCCTGCACGCATAGCATGCATTCCCATTTACGAGACTTGCTGAGCTTTGTAGCTCATAGTTTATTTTCTATGGTGTAGGTGACTTTGAGACAGGTGATGATGAGATTCCTCCACCCGACGCATAAGCTGGTCGAAGAAGTATACCCGTGGGAGTGTGCAGTGCAATCAGAGCCAAATTGACCCGTGGGAGCATTAGTTAAGTGTTTTGGGAATTTTGGGTTTATGTTGGGCTGATGGGGGAAAGCATATGAACTGTATAGAACTCATTTTAGGGTGTTTGGTATCTGGATAGTGTAAATATTAAATTGACGAAATGGAAGATGATTTCTAATGTTTGATGTTCTTTGGAAGTTCTGATGAATGGTGCGTAGGTACAGGGGAAAAGAATGTGAGGGCAGCTCTTTGGACAAAATCCAGAGAGCTAGCCGGCCGATCGATCGCCAGCAATGGGGCAATCGATCGGGTAATGCATGGTTTAGAGTTAAGTATTTTATAAGAGGAAGTTGTCATCCAAAGTCATTGTCCAAAGCCCGTGGACGAATAGGGTTTAAGTAGTCTCGTGGACAAATAAGTCACGTGGACGAATGTGAACGATAAATTTTAGTTAAGTATTTCTGTAAGAAAGTCATCGTCCAAGGTCTGTGGACGATAAGGTTCAGTTAAGTCTTTTATAAGAGAAAGTCATCGTCTAAGGTTTGTGGACGATAAGGTTCAGTTAAGTCTTCTATAAGAGAAAATCATCGTCCATAGTTTGTGGACGATGTAGCCCGTGGACAATGAAGTCACGTGGACTGGGTACGATAAAGTCACGTGTCTGTGGACGAAAAGTCTAAGTGAGTTTGTGGACGATAAAGTTTAGTTAAGCATTCTGGCAGAGAAAGTCAGTCATCCACACTGACTACTGTTTCAGTCGTCCACACTGACTACTGTTTTCAGTCGTCCACGCTGCCTACAGTTTCAGTCATCCACACTGACTATTGTTTTAAACGTCCACGCCTCCTATGGCTTTTGTCATCCAAACCCGATAGAGTGAAACATCATCCACTGTTCACTTGATGAAACCCGAGAGGTATTTCCTAAGGTTTTGTCGTCCAAATCCACTGTTTATTTGATTAAACCAGAGACGAGTTGCCATTTGATGAAACCCGATAGAAAGATTTTGTCATCGTCCAAATCCACTGTTCCCTTGATGAAACCAGAGACGAATGTTTTATTATTTTTCCACTCTTATACCAAAGTTTAATTTAATATGAGATTGTCCACACGTGAATAGTCTTCTGCTGAGTAGAGTTAAACACCCTTATGCATGCATAATTAAATTACGGAACAAAAGTTTTAATTTCACGTGATTTTTAGGAATAGTACAAGGGTTTAAAATTTAAGGACGTTACAATTATTTTCTAAAAGAGTAAAAAAACAAATTATTAGAATTAAATTCAGGAATAATGATTCCTTGGTCTAATTGCACTTATGGACATTTAATTAGTGTTTGTGTAAAAGAAAGATTATCTTTATGTAATGATATGAAATTTGTGACGCCCCGAATTATAAAATCCCGGTTCGTTACACATAGCTCGAACATAACCAAGAAAGTTTGGACTAAATTTAAAACTTCGCTCGAAAGTCAAAATTTGACATTTTCTAAAACCTCAAAACATTTAAAGACTTGCAGCGGAAATCATTTGAGCAAAAATAGAGTTAAACAAAACCATAGAACAGTGCTTGAATAATTGGTTGGGATGTTAAGAGATAATCGGTCAAAAGAAGTAAAGGTTTAAATCGCGAAATGCCCTGAAAATTTCAAAGGTCAAACGCATCTGCCGCTGAGCAAAGTCAATGGAAGAGGCTGAAACAGATAGCAAAAAGACTTCTTCCGGTAACTAAACGACAAAAGCTTCAACCACATCATCCGGAAGCTTAACACACGACATCCACCGATCACTAAACGACAAGACTTCTACTACATCATCCGGTAAGCTTAACATACGACATCCACCAATCACTAAACGACAAGACTTCTACTACATCATCCGGTAAGCTTAACATACGACATCCACCGATCACTAAACGATAAGACTTCTACTATATCATCCGGTAAGCTTAACATACGACATCCACCGATGACGTCAGCCAGATGATTTTCCTTCATCCGATCGACTAACCTCACATCCACCGGTGACGTCAGCCGGATGATTTCCTTCATCCGATCGACTAACCTCACATCCACCGGTGAACTTTGTTCACCTATGATGGAACTTACAAGCTTCACTGAAAGCATTCAAAACAACCTGACCCCAAATAAAATTTGAAATTCAACAAAAACCATTAACAAAAGAACAACAACTGTACTCTCGACATGACTTTGAAAATGATAAACTCTAACTACATTTAAATCACGTTTTCTTTGGCAGAGAGGAAATTCCCAAAGGTATCAAAACATCAGATAACTACTAAGACTTCACCTACAGACAAGTGTTAAAACCAACAGAGTACTTTTATCGGAAAGTCTCAAGGGAATGCATCCTAAAACATTAAAATCACTTCTGTCATTAGAAAACTTAACATTCTTAAATCAAATCATAGCTCACTGAATCTTCACTTCTTCTGACACCAGTTAATCCGCCTCATCAGTATACCAAATCGAGGCAGAGAAGTGCTCCTCCAACTTCACCTATTCTTCAGCGAACTCAGTAAACACACCTGCTGTCACTTCTTCACCTACATCACAAAACTCATCTATTAGCCTAATGCTAAGTAAGTAAAGCAGTAATGAAATGAAATGCTGATATCTGAATTCCTAAACATACAATTTCTACTTTCTCATCTCAGTTGTTGTTCATCGTTTCTGTTCAGATCCCCCTGTGAAATTGGGAGTTTGATCAACTCTCCCAAAGTATAAATATCCACTGACTCATTAAGGGGTGGATTAATTCCCTTAACAGTAATCTGATTCACATAGCTGTTTCCGATTCTTCTGTGAAATTGGGAGTTGGATCAACTCTCCCAAAGTATAAATATCCACTGTCTCATTAAGGGGCGGATTATTTCCCTTAACAGTAAATTTGTTTCTCATAGATGTTTCAATATGTTCATTCCTTACCATGCCAACATGCATTCAAATTCATTTTTCTATACTTTTAAAACATGATGCATAGCATACAGACATATTCAAATAAACATGTTCCTAATGTTTTGTGATGTAGGCCCGAAGGCGCAAGCAAACTTCACTTACCTGTCTCCTGGAAATCGCTCGGTTTCAACTACTTTAGAAGCCCTGTTCACCTAATGTCATAAACAAAATACCATTCAGATCTTCACTAAACCTCATCCTACACCATTCACAACCCTAAGGAGCTAGTTTAGAAGTTCGGATCATCGCATATTCTTGATTCAACACTAACCCGAACTCAACTCACTCACGGCATTCTCAAAAATACACACCTTGCACTCTCTCTGCTATCTAGCCACTAAATCTCGAGAAAACGAAGAGAAAACCTTCCTGGTTTGAGGAAATGGAGATCGGAGGGGAAAATCGCCTGGAGCTCTGTTGAGCTTGAGCTAAATACCGAGAAGGAAAATGGAGAAACAGTGGCGGCTAAACCTCATTAAACCTTTCCTTAAATACGTTATCCATAATAAATTTTAATTTACCATTTTATCCTTACTCCTTCACTTATTAACCTAATCACTAAATCACTCAAATTTCAATTTTCAAAAAAAAAAAATGAAAAAGGTAAATCGGTTAATAGAAACCGGGTGTTACAAAATTACAATATCAAATGAAAAAGCAAAAGATCACAGAAAAAAAGGAAATAGGAGAATTCTGTGATTAGCTTGTTTATTATGTTCCTAAAAATAAGCATCTGTCTAGAAAAGAAAAAATAGAAGAACATTATGCTAATAAGAAAAAAAAAATATTTTAAACGAAAGAAAAAGAAAAATGAAAATATAGAAGAATATAAAAAAAAATATGATAAAAGGTCTAAAAAACATAAAATTGATAAAATGTCAAGTATTAAATGTTATAAATGTGGCAAAATTGGACATTATGCCTCTAAATGTTCTACTAAGAAAAAATTAAATGCTGTAGATATAGATGAAGGTTTAAGAATTCAACTTTTAAAGATATTATTAACATCATCTGAAGAAGAGTATGCTTCTGAAGACATTTATGAAGAAAGTTCTTCTGAAGAAGAATCTATTAATAATTGTTGTAAGCAAATTAATGTACTTACAAAAGATCAAAATGAAATATTAGAAAGATTAGATCAAGTTGACAATCCTACAATTAAGAAAAAATAATTGAAATAATTATTCAAAATGCTATAAATGAAAAACCTAATAAAGTAAAAACCCCAGAAAAGTTGATTACTTCAAAATATTATTCTATGAATGAAGTATTTAATAGGTTAGAACAAAATAAGGTTCAACCTGTAACTATTCAAGATTTAAATAGAGAAGTAAATGATTTAAAATATGAATTAAAACAATTACAATATAATTATGATCAATATCAAATTATTATTAATAATAGATTTTTAAAGCTTGAATCCAATATAGAACAGAAGATCTAAATCTTATTAATAAAGTTATTTTTCAAAAATGGTTTATTCAAATAACCTTAATTATAAATCAGGAATATGAACTTCCTAATATTACTGCTTTAGTCGATAGTGGTGCTGATATTAATTGTATTCAAGAAGGTTTAGTACCTACAAAATATTTTGAAAAAACTAAACAATCTTTAACTGCTGCAGAAGGTAGTAAGTTAAAAGTGAAGTATAAATTATAAAGGTGGAAATTTATAACAATGCTAGTTATGTAGAAACTACTTTTGTAATAGTCAAAAATCTTCAGCATAAAGTTATTTTTGGAACACCCTTTTTGAATAAAATTATGCCTATTAAAAGGATAAATGAAGATGGTATAATTGCAATCTTTAATGATCAAGATATTATTTATGCATTTGTAACTGATCCAGAAGAACAAATTATTAATGAATTAAAATCATTTTATACAAATAAAGAAAAACATATTAATTTCCTTAAAAGGAAAATTGAATATCAACTACAAAATCCAAATATAATTATAAAAATTAAAGAAATTGAAAATCAATTTATTTCTGAAGTATGTAACACAAATCGTAATGCTTTTTGGGATAGGAAGAAACATATAGTTTCTTTACCTTATATTGATAGCTTTAATGAAAAGTATATTCCAACTAAAGCTCGTCCTAGTCAAATGAAGCAAGATTATTTGGAAATATATAAAAAATAAATTAAATCTCTTTTAGAGAAAGGACTTATTCGTAAAAGTTATTCTTCTAGATTAGTTATTAATTATAAACCATTAAATGATATATTAAAATGGATTAGATATCCTATTCCTAATAAAAAAGATTTATTAGACAGATTACAATCTGCTTTAATATTTTCTAAATTTGATTTAAAATCGGGATATTAGCAAATTTAAATACCAGAAAAAGATAGATATAAAACTACTTTTGTGGTTCCATTAGGGCATTATGAATGGAATGTTATGTCTTTTAGATTAAAAAATGCCCCTTCTGAGTTTTAGAATATTATGAATGATATGTTTTCAATATACTCTGATTTTTATTATTTTCAAAAGCAATAGATCAACATATTAAACATCTTAGAATTATTAAAGATACTATTAAAAGAAATGATTTCAAACTACTGTAAGATTTTTAGGACATAATATAAATTAAGGAATGATTGTCCCTATTAATAGAAATAGTGAGTTTGCTTCTAAGTTTCCTGATGAAATTAAAGAAAAAACTCAACTTCAAAGATTCTTAGAAAGTTTAAATTATTTAGGAGATTTTTATACAAATCTTGCTCAAGATACTTTTATACTTTATCAACGATCACAAAAGAATCCGTCCCCATGGACAATTGAACATACTAAGGCTGTTCAAAATATAAAGTTAAAAGCTAAAATATTGCCTTGTTTAAATTTATCTAATTTATTATGGAAAAAGATTGTTGAAACAGATGCCTCTGAAATCGGTTATGAAGGTATATTAAAACAATTGAATCCAAATTCTAATAAAGAAGAATTAATTAGACTTACCTCAGGAATATGGAAACCTGTTCAGAAAAATTATTCAACTGTAAAAAAATTTTTTTTATCTATTGTTAAATGTATTACTAAATTTCAAGATGATTTATTAAATCAACAATTTTTATTAAGAGTTGATTGTTCCTCTGCAAAATATATTTTATCTAAAGATGTTAAAAATTTAGTCTCTAAACAAATTTTTGCTAGATGGCAATCTGAATTGTCTGTATTTGATTTTTCTATTGAATATATTAGAGGAGAACATAATTCTCTTCCTAATTTTCTAACTAGAGAATTCTTGCAAAATGGATCACCCTTCTAGAGAATACTTTATCAACGATCACAAAAGAATCCATCCCCATGGACAATTGAACATACTAAGGCTGTTCAAATTATAAAGTTAAAAGCTAAAATATTGCATTGTTTAAATTTATCTAATTTATTACGGAAAAAGATGGTTGAAACAGATGCCTCTGAAATCGGTTATGAAGGTATATTAAAACAATTGAATCCAAATTCTAATAAAGAAGAATTAATTAGGTTTACCTCAGAAATATGGAAACCTGTTCAGAAAAATTATTCAACTGTAAAAAAAGAAATTTTATCTATTGTTAAATGTATTTCTAAATTCAAGATGATTTATTAAATCAACAATTTTATTAAGAGTTGATTGTTCCTCTTCAAAATATATTTTATCTAAAGATGTTAAAAATTTAGTCTCTAAACAAATTTTTGCTAGATGGCAATCTGAATTGTCTGTATTTGATTTTTCTATTGAATATATTAGAGGAGAACATAATTCTCTTCCTAATTTTCTAACTAGAGAATTCTTGCAAAATGGATCACCCTTCTAGAGAATACTTTATCAACGATCACAAAAGAATCCATCCCCATGGACAATTGAACATACTAAGGCTGTTCAAATTATAAAGTTAAAAGCTAAAATATTGCATTGTTTAAATTTATCTAATTTATTACGGAAAAAGATGGTTGAAACAGATGCCTCTGAAATCGGTTATGAAGGTATATTAAAACAATTGAATCCAAATTCTAATAAAGAAGAATTAATTAGGTTTACCTCAGAAATATGGAAACCTGTTCAGAAAAATTATTCAACTGTAAAAAAAGAAATTTTATCTATTGTTAAATGTATTTCTAAATTTCAAGATGATTTATTAAATCAACAATTTTTATTAAGAGTTGATTGTTCCTCTTCAAAATATATTTTATCTAAAGATGTTAAAAATTTAGTCTCTAAACAAATTTTTTCTAGAGGACAATCTGAATTGTCTGTATTTGATTTTTCTATTGAATATATTAAAGGGGAACATAATTCTCTTCCTGATTTTCTAACTAGAGAATTCTTGCAGAATAGATCACCCCTCTAGAGGTAGAGGCCGAGGTCGAGGCCGAGGCAAAAAATCCTATTATAACTATAACTTTCCCGCTTTAGGAGAAAGTTCTAAGTCCTCTCCTTATTAGCAGCAGAAAACTGCTAAAGAAGTTTTAGAATCTGGGACTCAGTATATCAAAAAGCCAGTGGTGGAGTCTATATTTCTTTTTTATGCAAAGGACTTATCTCTTCATCAGAAAGATGCTTGGTTTATTAAAGAGAGATATTTGGGCTCTCATAATTATTTGGCTACCGAAGGAAAATCTCGGTTATTTGATGAAATGATTCTTATTGAATCAAAATCGCTTCAAATTGTTCATCATTATAATGATGACAATAACATAAAATCCCCTATTACACACTTCAAATGTTATATTATAAGGATTATACATTTACAAGAATGGAGTTTATCTGTTTTTGGTCTTAGAACTTTGAAGAATGACCAAAAGTATAATTATTGGGATTATATTCAGGCTTGGACTTATGTGTTCTATTATCAAAATCCGAAGAGAACTCATTCGTGGTTCTTTACTCTAAATCCGGATTGAATAAAATCTGAAGATGAGTTGTAACGCCCCGAGTTTTGGCAATCCGGTTCGCTACTCATAACACTGAACAAAACTAAGACAATCTGGAAAGATTTAAAAAAAAACTTCACTCGACGGTCAAATTTTGACCTTTATTTAAAAACATCAAGAAAACTTGCAGCAGAAATTCATTTGTATAAAATAGGGTTAAAACAAAGCACTAAAACAATACTTGTGTAAAACAATTAAATAATAAAAATAATCGGCCAAAATAAACGAGGACATAAAGGTTTTGAATATTTAAAGGTCGTAAAATTTCAAACACATCCTCCGCCAAATATCCCAGCGGTAGAAGCAGAAACAGACTACTTCTTCCGCTAAACAGTGTCAGCGGTAGAGGTAGAGACAGAATAGTCTCAACGGTAGAAGATGAACAAAATACATCCACCGCTCGCATCCACCGATCACAAAACGACAAAATTTACTACCCACATCTACCGCTCACATCCACCGATCACAAAATGACAAAATCTACTACTCACATCTACCGCTCACATCCACCGATCATAAAACGACAAAATCTACTACTCACATCTACCGCTCTGTAACGCCCCGAGTTATCAGAACCCGGTTCGTTACCCAAAAGCCCGTACATGACTAAAACTTCTACCATATATTTTTAAAACTTGCAGCGGAAATCATTTGAAATATTAAGAAATAATCGGACAAAAGAAATAGACGTTTGGACCGTGAAAACACTTTAAAAGCTGCAGAAGTCAAACGCACCTGCCGATGAGTAAAGTCAACGAAAGAAGCAGAAAACAGGAAAAATAGAAGACTCCTACCGATGACGTCACCCGAATGAAAAACCAAAGACATCTCTCGGTAGACTGTATCTGCCGATGCCTAAACGACAATTTACTTCCTACATCTTCCGATGACGTCAGCACACATCTGCCGATGAATTTACTGAGACATCAACCGATGGACTTAAATTTACATCTACCGATGACGTCAGCACGCATCTGCCGATGAGTTTACTGAGACATCAGCCGATAGATTTATACCTACATCTACTGATGACGTCAGCACGCATCTACCGATGAGTTTACTGAGACATCAGCCGATAGATTTATACCTACATCTACCGGTGACGTTTCTGAAGACATCTTCCGATAGACAACATAACTCATCATTTACCGGTAGAAAACTGAGTACATCTCAACGACTCTTCACAAAACATACACAACACTGATTACAGAAAGGAATTTGCTTACCTTTCCAAGACCATTCAGAAACAGCTCAACCCATTACATTAATCAAATCCAGTAAAATAACCTTTAAAACACAACAGATCATCGTTATTAGAAAAATCTCAAAACCTGTTTAAAATACTGAAACCATTACTGCTACGGAAACTTAGCATTTCTAAGTTTTAATCACTGTCAACTAAACCTTCTCACCAAACAGACATCAGTTAAATCGCCTCATCAGTTCACCAGGTTCGTGGCATGAGTGTGCTCTCCCAACCAGTCTATCCCTCAATGAACTCAAAAGAATTACCTGCTGTCACTTCTTCACCTACATCACAAAACTCATCTATTAGCCTAATGCTAAGTAAGCAAAGAAATGATGTAAAGAAAAGAATGAAATGCTGGAACATAAATTCCTAGACGTGCAATTTCTACTTTCTCCTCTCAGTTGTTCATGCGTTGTTTCTGTTCAGATCCCCCTGTGAAATTGGGAGTTGGATCAACTCTCCCAAAGTATAAATATCCACTGTCTCATTAAGGGTTGGATTAGCTCCCTTAACAGTAAAGCTGATTCACTGTTCAGATCCCCCTGTGAAATTGGGAGTTGGATCAACTCTCCCAAAGTATAAATATCCACTGTCTCATTAAGGGTTGGATTAGCTCCCTTAACAGTAAAGCTGATTCACTGTTTCAATATGTTCATTCCTTACCATGCCAACATGCATTCAAATTTCATTTTCGTATACTTTTAAAACATGATGCATAACACACACACACAGACACATCCAAGTAAACACAACCCTAACATTTTGTGATGTAGGCCCCGAAGGCAAACAAACAAACTTTACTTACCTGGCCCCTCTGGAAATGCACAGTTTCAATCTACTTCAGAAGTCTGCTCACCTAGGTCATAGAAAGGATGTCAATTAGATTTCTACTAAACCTCATTCTAATCTGTTCGGGAAATCAAGGGAAACTAGCTTGGAAGCTTAGTTCATTGTGCATTTCCGATTCAACACTACACCCGAGCTCGACTCTCACACAGTATTCCTCGAAACTTCACACATTGTACTCCCTCAGCTATCTAGTTGTTAAACTCACAGACAAACTAAGAGAGCTTACCTAGGTTGAAGAAGAATCGAGCGAGAAAATCGCCAAGAGAGCTCTACTGCTCGCTGAAAACCCGAAGAGGAAGAGAAAAGAAATGTGAAATGGTGGCGGCTACAGTTCATTAAACCCAATCTCTCTTTCTTTAAATACGTTATCCTCTTTTAAATTGCCCTTTTACATAAATGCCCTTGCTTAGCCACCCGTTAACCTAGCCAATAACTCTCTCTTAATTCTACCATGAAATTGCAATTGAAACCGGGTGCTACAATCTACCCTCCTTAAAAGAATTTTGTCCTCAAAATTCAGTACCTGAATAGTTCTGGATGTTGGTCCATCATGTCTTGCTGGCGCTCCCAAGTTGTCTCCTCTATGTTCTGATTGTGCCATAAGACTTTCACTAATGGAACTTCCTTGTTGCGCAATACCTTCACTGCATAGTCCAAGATCCTTACAGGTTTCTCCTCATATGCGAGAGTAGGGAGAACTTCAATGTCCTGCTGTTCCACAATCTGATATGGATCTCTTACACATTTCTTTAACATAGAAACATGGAATACATTGTGGATTCCTTCCATAGAAGCCGGTAACTGCAACATGTAGGCTGCACTTCCAACCCTTTTCAAAATTAAGAATGGTCCAATGTATCTGGGGTTCAACTTTCCTCTCTTCCCAAATCTCACAACTCCTTTGAATGGTGACACCTTGAGAAAAACTTCATCACCAATCATAAATTACAATTCTCTACGCCTGCAATCCGCATAACTCTTCTGTCGACTCTGAGCTGCCAAAATTCTCTGTCGGATGAGGGCAACCTTCTCAACAGTTTGTTGCACCATGTCAGGACCAAGCAACTGTGCTTCACCAACTTCATCCCAATATAAAGGAGATCTGCATTTTCGTCCATATAATGCCTCGTATGGTGCCATGCCTATTGTTGCTTGAAAACTGTTATTATAAGAGAATTCAACCAACGATATAAACTTACTCCAAGAACCTTGAAATTCCAGCACACATGCACGAAGCATATCCTCCAACGTTTGGATAGTTCTCTCGAATTGTCCATCAGTTTGAGGATGAAAGGCTGTGCTAAAGCTAAGTTGTGTTCCCATGGTCTTGTGCAAACTCTTCCAAACTTAGATGTAAATCTGGAGTCTCGGTCTGAAACTATAGAACTTGGAACTCCATGCAATCTGACAATCTCTTGCATGTACAATTCAGCAAGCTGATCCATTGAGTAAGTTACCTTAATTGGCAGAAAATGAGCAGATTTGGTTAGACGGTCGACTATAACCCAAATTGCATCATGTCCCTTAGCTGTCCTAGGTAATCCAACGACAAAATCCATTGTTATTTGTTCCCATTTCCATTCAGGAACTGGTAAAGGTTGCAATGTTCCTGAGGGTCTCTGATGCTCGGCTTTAATCCGTTGACAACACAAACACGATCCAACGTATTCTGCCACACTTCGTTTCATGCCTGGCCACCAGTAATGCTGTTTAAGATCCTTGTACATCTTGGTACTCCCAGGGTGGACAGAAAATCTGGAAGAATGCGCTTCGGAAAGAACCTCATCCCGAAGTTCCTTAATGGCAGGAACAAACCATCTACTTTTAAACTTAAGGATTCCATTGGCAGAATAGTTAAAATCCGACTTGTCTGTAGAATCCATGCTTGACTTGTACTTGTTACACTCATCATCATTCGCCTGAGCTTCTCTTATTTTCTCTAGAATGGTAGGTTTTAAGGTTATGGCTGAAAGTATAGCTGTTACACTGGATACTGCTTCAAGATTGAACTTTTGAAATTCAGCCTCCAAAGCTAATGGCATACTGAAATTCATAGTTGGGGTTGATGTTGTTACTCTACTCAAGGCATCTGCCACAACATTTGCCTTGTCGGGATGATATTTAATCTCGAAATCATAGTCCTTAACAAATTCCAACCATCGTCGTTGCCTCATGTTCAGTTCCTTCTGTGTGAAGATATACTTCAGACTCTTGTGATCTGAAAATATCTCACAAGATTGTCCATACAAGTAATGCCTCCAAATCTTAAGTGCAAATACTACAGCAGCTAATTCTAAATCATGGGTAGGGTAATTCTTCTCATGAGTTTTCAACTGTCTAGAGGCGTAGGCTATGACCTTACCATCTTGCATTAACACACATCCAAGACCAATCTTGGAAGCATCACAGTAAATACTAAATTTACCATCCTCAGTTGGAAGGGTTAAAATTGGAGCGTTGGTTAGTTTCTGTTTCAAGGTCATGAAACTATGTTCACATTCATCGGTCCATATATACTTCACATTTTTCCTGGTTAACTTAGTAAGGGGTGTAGCAATCTTTGAAAATCCTTCAATGAACTTTCTGTAATACCCCGCTAGTCCAAGAAAACTTCGAATATCAATAGCACTCTTCGGTTGGGGCCATTCCCTAACTGCTTGAACCTTGGCTGGATCAACAGATATCCTATCTCTAGAGATCACATGACCAAGAAAGTGAACTCTGTCCAACCAAAACTCACACTTAGAAAATTTGGCATAGAGTTGGTGTTGCCTCAGTAATCCTAACACCAAGCTCAAGTGCCCTGCATGCTCATCCTTGGTTCTAGAATAGATTAGAATGTCGTCTATGAATACTATGACAAATTTGTCCAAAAACTCGTGAAACACCCTATTCATGAGGTCCATGAAGGCTGCTGGAGCATTTGTCAGACCAAAGGACATAACCAAAAACTCATAATGTCCATACCTTGTGCGAAAAGCAGTCTTTGGGATATCTTCAGTTTTAACCTTTAGCTGGTAATAACCAGACCTCAAGTCAATCTTGGAGAAAACTCTTGCACCCCTAAGCTGGTCAAATAAATCATCAATTCTCGGTAAAGGGTATTTGTTTTTGACAGTTAACTTATTCAATTCTCTGTAATCTATGCACATACGCATTGATCCATCTTTCTTTTTGACAAAAAGGACTAGTGCACCCCATGGTGAAAAGCTAGGGCGTATGAACCCTTTATCCAACAATTCCTCCAACTGTTTCTTTAATTCTTTAAGTTCTGTTGGTGCCAGTCTATATGGATTTTTAGATACAGGCTCGGCTCTGGGGTAAATATCTACAACAAATTCAATTTCCCTATCTGGTGGCAAACCAGGAAGGTCATCCAAGAATACTTCGGGGAAGTCTTGGACAATCAGGACGTTCTGAGGGTTTGCTTTTCCTACAAGCTGTGTGTCTAAAACGCTAGCTATGAAGCACAAATACTCTCCACACAGGGAAGGCCTTGTGTTAATAGAAGTCATCACAGACATTCCCTTACTCTTCTTTGAGGCTTGAAAGGTATGCTTCAAACTACCAGGGGGTTGGAAGCTAACTGTTCCGGTCCTACAATCTATTGTGGCGTGATGTTTAAACAACCAATCCATTCCTAGGATTACATCAAATCCTATTATATCCATAACTATAAGGTCAGCAGATAGACTTACATTTCCTACCAACACTTCACTGTCAAGCATCACTTGGTTAGAGTGCATGCGTTCACCAGAAGGCAATGCAACATTAAACACATGCATGGAAGGGGTAAACTGTACATCTAACTTTATAGCAAAAGCAGATGCTATAAATGAATGTGTGGCACCAGAATCTATTAAAGTAAAAGCGGGCACAGAGTTGATCAATATAGTACCTGACACCACAGCAGGCTGTTCCTCACCCGACTCTGTCATGGAGAATATCCTTGGTTTAATCATCGCAGGGCCACTCTTGGGAACCGGACAATCCCTGCTAATGTGGCCGACCTTGTTACAACTGTAGCATCTGGTGACCCTAGGTTTCGAGCACTCTTTGAACGTGTGTCCAATCTCCTCACAGTTGAAACACTTCCCAAAGCCCAGTCTGCACTCCCCCAGGTGATTCTTCAAACACTTAGGACACTGGGGAAATTTCCTGACATTCTGCACCTTTCCCCCTACTCCTTGGCTATTATGGCCTTCACTTGGCCTCTTCGTCCCTCTTTGTTGGTGTGGCTGGTTAAACCTTTGCGGGACCTCCTTTGGTCTAGCACACTTTCCTTCAGCTTCTTCCACTTCCAGGGCGGTGGACACAACCTCACTGAAGGTCAAGCCCTTAATTCCACAGAACTTAACCCCACGGTAGATTTCTGGCTTCAGTCCATGCACAAACTTAAACACCTTATCCTCGTCCTTGTGAGCAAAATGCCTAGCAAACCTGGACAGGGACTCGAACTGCCTACTATACTCGGCCACAGACTCGGTCTGCTTCAGGTTCAGAAATTCTAACTTCTTCGCGGTCTGGACCGTGCTGTTGAAATACTTCTCATAGAAAATGTCTTTGAATCGAGACCAGGGCATTGCTAAAACGTCGGTGGTGGTCTCCATTGTCTCCCACCAGAGTTGTGCTTCGCCAGCCAAGTGAAATGTTGTTAACGTGACCTTATCTCCTTCTTCTATGCTGGCGCACCTAAACATGCTCTCTATCTTCCTAAGCCACCCTTCAGCTACAACAGGATCAGACGACTGACCATCAAACGTGGGTGGTCTTAGTCTCCGAAATCTATCTCCGGAATGCTCATTGCTAGAACCCGAGTTGGCACTTCCTTGCACCTCTCGGTTCAGCAGTACCCCTAGTTGATCGGATTGCTGGCGCATTAACTCTGCCTGCTGTCGCACTAGATCTGTCAACTGTCCGATTACACTAGAATCTTCTGCGCTTCCTGGGGTTGGTGTCTCTCTCTGCACTCTTGGCCTTCCTGGTCGTCGGGACATTTTTTTTTGCTATATTCCTGCGTAGGATTAACTATTTCTATAAATATCTAATTACTGAGGCTAACATAAACACTTACAGTTGTTGGAGTACTCCCATGCAACGATTGGCGCTGATGAGTGATCTTTTGAACGGTTTAACTGAATGTCTCTGATACCATACTGTAACGCCCCGAGTTATCAGAACCCGGTTCGTTACCCAAAAGCCCGTACATGACTAAAACTTCTACCATATATTTTAAAACTTGCAGCGGAAATCATTTGAAATATTAAGAAATAATCGGACAAAAGAAATAGACGTTTGGACCGTGAAAACACTTTAAAAGCTGCAGAAGTCAAACGCACCTGCCGATGAGTAAAGTCAACGAAAGAAGCAGAAAACAGGAAAAATAGAAGACTCCTACCGATGACGTCACCCGAATGAAAAACCAAAGACATCTCTCGGTAGACTGTATCTGCCGATGCCTAAACGACAATTTACTTCCTACATCTTCCGATGACGTCAGCACACATCTGCCGATGAATTTACTGAGACATCAACCGATGGACTTAAATCTACATCTACCGATGACGTCAGCACGCATCTGCCGATGAGTTTACTGAGACATCAGCCGATAGATTTATACCTACATCTACCGATGACGTCAGCACGCATCTACCGATGAGTTTACTGAGACATCAGCCGATAGATTTATACCTACATCTACCGGTGACGTTTCTGAAGACATCTTCCGATAGACAACATAACTCATCATTTACCGGTAGAAAACTGAGTACATCTCAACGACTCTTCACAAAACATACACAACACTGATTACAGAAAGGAATTTGCTTACCTTTCCAAGACCATTCAGAAACAGCTCAACCCATTACATTAATCAAATCCAGTAAAATAACCTTTAAAACACAACAGATCATCGTTATTAGAAAAATCTCAAAACCTGTTTAAAATACTGAAACCATTACTGCTACGGAAACTTAGCATTTCTAAGTTTTAATCACTGTCAACTAAACCTTCTCACCAAACAGACATCAGTTAAATCGCCTCATCAGTTCACCAGGTTCGTGGCATGAGTGTGCTCCCCCAACCAGTCTATCCCTCAATGAACTCAGAAGGATCACCTGCTGTCACTTCTTCACCTACATCACAAAACTCATCTATTAGCCTAATGCTAAGTAAGCAAAGAAATGATGTAAAGAAAAGAATGAAATGCTGGAACATAAATTCCTAGACGTGCAATTTCTACTTTCTCCTCTCAGTTGTTCATGCGTTGTTTCTGTTCAGATCCCCCTGTGAAATTGGGAGTGGGATCAACTCTCCCAAAGTATAAATATCCACTGTCTCATTAAGGGTTGGATTAGCTCCCTTAACAGTAAAGCTGATTCACTGTTCAGATCCCCCTGTGAAATTGGGAGTTGGATCAACTCTCCCAAAGTATAAATATCCACTGTCTCATTAAGGGTTGGATTAGCTCCCTTAACAGTAAAGCTGATTCACTGTTTCAATATGTTCATTCCTTACCATGCCAACATGCATTCAAATTTCATTTTCGTATACTTTTAAAACATGATGCATAACACACACACACAGACACATCCAAGTAAACACAACCCTAACATTTTGTGATGTAGGCCCGAAGGCAAACAAACAAACTTTACTTACCTGGCCCCTCTGGAAATGCACAGTTTCAATCTACTTCAGAAGTCTGCTCACCTAGGTCATAGAAAGGATGTTAATTAGATTTCTACTAAACCTCATTCTAATCTGTTCGGGAAATCAAGGGAAACTAGCTTGGAAGCTTAGTTCATTGTGCATTTCCTATTCAACACTACACCCGAGCTCGACTCTCACACAGTATTCCTCGAAACTTCACACATTGTACTCCCTCAGCTATCTAGTTGTTAAACTCACAGACAAACTAAGAGAGCTTACCTAGGTTGAAGAAGAATCGAGCGAGAAAATCGCCAAGAGAGCTCTACTGCTCGCTGAAAACCCGAAGAGGAAGAGAAAAGAAATGTGAAATAGTGGCGGCTACAGTTCATTAAACCCAATCTCTCTTTCTTTAAATACGTTATCCACTTTTAAATTGCCCTTTTACATAAATGCCCTTGCTTAGCCACCCGTTAACCAAGCCAATAACTCTCTCTTAATTCTACCATGAAATTGCAATTGAAACCGGGTGCTACACGCTCACATCCACCGATCACAAAACGACAAAATCTACTACTCACATCTACCGATTGATCTCTGTCATTCGACGTCTACCGAACGACGCAGAACCACATTAGCATTTACACTCTAAACCATCGGATAACTCTGCCTACTAAAAGAACTTATAAATTTTACTGTAATCATTCAAAACAACTTAAAACCACAACTTTCTAAAAATCAAGAATAGCAAGCTACAAATAAACCAATCGTGTTTTCATAGTCTGGATAATCCCAAAACATGTCAAAACATTAAAACTACTACTGTCAGTAAAATCTTCAGCACATTTCAATAGCACACTTATCCACTAAGACTTCACATACTGACATTTGTTCAACCGCCCCGTCAGTGCACCAAACCGCGGCATAGATGTGCTCCATCAACTTTGCCTATTCTTCTGTAAACTCTGAGAAATCACCTGTTGGAAACTGAGCACCTACATCACAAAACTCATCTATTAGCCTAATGCTAAATAAGTAAAGCAAATATGAATGAAACACTGAATTCATAAATCCTAATCATGCAGTTTCTACTTTTACATCTTAGTTGCTTTTGTATTCGTTTCTCTGATCTGATCCTTCCGTACGATGGGAAGTGGATCAGTTTTTCCAAAGTATAAATCCTCTACTAGATTAAGGGGCAGATTAGTTCCCTTAATAGATGATCTGATCCCTCTGTACGATGGGAAGTGGATCAGTTTTCCCAAAGTATAAATCCTCTACTAGATTAAGGGGCGGATTAGTTCCGTTAATAGCTGATCTAATACAATCTGTCCATGTCTCACCATGCTTTTACATGTAAATTCATTTTCGTTATCATTCAATAAAACATGATGCATGACATACTGAAAAACATTCATAAACACACGTAAACCCTACTGTTTTGTGATGTAGGCCCGAAGGCACACACATACTCTACTTAACTGGTCTCCTAGAAAAGTTTGGTGGAAGGCTACTCCTGGAGCTTACTCGAACCTAAAACCATAGACAGAGTATCGATTAGATCTTCACTAAACCTTATTCTAGGCTATCCAGAAGTCTAAAGAAACTAGTTGGAAGTTCAGTTCCTCGAACATTCCCGATTCATCACAAAACCTGAACTCAGCTCTCACTCACAGCATTCCTAGAACACTCATTCTACTGTAAGCAAATCATCAAATGCATATTCTATATTCATCCTAAACCATCAGCAAGAAGAACTCAAAGAAGAACTCACCTAAGCTGAAGAAGAATCAGGCAGGAAAATCGCTGAGAGAAGGTCTGTTGAGCAAGCTGAATACCAAATGAGGAAATGAAACATTGGCGGCTAAAACCCTTAGCTAACCGCTTTTATACACTAATCTTTGCAAATTATGCATTTTCCCTTGACTAACCAACTTTAACCTAATTGAGCAACCAATCAAATTCACTTAGTTCCATAAAATAAAAGTCACAAAAATGTAGCTATTAAGAATATCAAGTTAGACAATTACCGATTGCTACAATCTACTCTCCTTAAAAGAATTTTGTCCTCAAAATTCAGTGCTGAAACAGCTCAGGATAACGGCTCATCATGTCCTGCTGGCGTTCCCAAGTTGCCTCCTCTACATTCTAGTTATGCCATAACACCTTCACTAGCTGAACTTCCTTGTTACGTATCACTTTTGTTGCATAGTCCAGAATCTCCACTGGTTTCTCTTCATAGGCAAGAGTAGGATGAATTTCAATGTTCTGTTGTTCCACCACCTGAGTTGGACTCCGCATACATTTCTTCAGCATAGAAACATGAAACACATTGTGAATTCCCTCCATGGAGACTGGTAACTGTAATTGATAAGCAGCCTTCCCAATCTTCTTCAAGATTGAGAAAGGCCCGATGTATCTGGGATTCAACTTGTCTCTCTTCCCAAATCTTACAACTCCTTTGAACGGTGAAACCTTGAGAAAAACTTCATTACCAACTTCAAACTCTAATTCTCTACATCTTTTAACGGCATAGCTTTTCTACCGGCTTTGAGCTGTTAAGATCCGTTGTCGGATAAGAGAAATCTTCTCCACTGTCTGTTGCACAATGTCAGGGCCAATCAATCGTGCTTCTCCAACTTCATCCTAGTACAATGGAGATCTGCACATTCGTCCATATAATGCCTCGTAAGGTGACATTCTAATTGTTGCCTGAAAACTATTGTTATAAGAGAATTCCACCAATGATAAATACTTACTCCAAGAACTCGAAAAATCTAATTGTAACAGCCAACATTTTAGCCATGTAATTATTCCTTGAACAATTAAATGGGATATACATATATTCGCCATTAATGAAGTGCGTATTTCATTGGAGTTTTATGATACCCCAAGTGGATGTTTAGAGAAAATGGATCGGTGAATTTAACTAATAATTCAATTGGAAAACCAACTAAAAACCAACCAAAACAGAACACCTTGGTTAAAAACCAATGGGAGGGCAAATTAGGTAAACCAATTAAGGTTGGTGGGAGGAAGCCAATGGTTGAGTAACACTTGGAAACTTGTTGAAGAAGCCATGTTCTTTTCTCTTCCCTCCTACGTGAAACCCTCATTTCTCATCTGCTTCTTTTCACTGCTCTCTATTTCCTCTTTTCTAAGCGACGGTGCCAAATCTCCAAAACTTGTTTCTCCTGCTTACTTCTGTTTTCTTCAGCAAAGGTAATCATCTAACCTAGTTAACAAGTATGGACATGTTAAAAGTGAGTTTTGTTGAAGTTTAGGGTTTGTGATACTTTGGAGAAAACTCGTTGTTATTGTATGAAAACATGTTGGTTTGTTTTCTAAAAACCTGAATGGAGTTAGGAGCATATCTTACAAGTTATTTGTTAGCATTTGCAGCTTGTTTATTTTCCTTACATGTATGTACAGGTTTGTGCATTACCGAGACGATCAAAAACATCAACTCTATAGCAAACAGGTAAGTTCATATCCGTAGGTTGGCCCTTAAGGTCCTACATCGCGGAGATACTAGGTATTTCTTATGTCTGGTGGTTTCGGGTAGAGAAAGTTAGAGTTAAGTTCTGAGTTATCTGTGTCACACATTACGTTCTGTTGTAATATTTATGTTGTTTGTCGTTTTATGTTTAAGCACTGTAAATGCTCATGTAACACCCGGCATTTTGGCCGTGTAATAATCTGTTGAATTATTGTATGAATTTAAATTGCCATAAATACAATAACTATTTTATTGTAAATTTTGGAGCATTTAGTGTGGGGAGAACAGAACTAATGGCTAACTAAACAAAACAAGTTAGTTGGAAATGGATGGAAGGGTAAAATGGGAGGGAATTAAGGTTGGTGAAAGAAAACCAATAGTTGAGTGACACCCAACTTGCTGGAGAAGCAACACCCCTTTTCTCTCCCTTCCTCTTCTCTTCACTCCTGCGTGAAGCACATCTCTGTTTCCTCTCGGCCAGGCGACGAAATCCATCGAAGCACCTTCGATCTCCTAGGTTTTTCCTTGCTTTCTGCCTAAGGTTCGTGCATTACCGAGACGATCAAGAACATCAACTCTGCAGCAACCAGGTAAGTTCATATCCGTAGGTTGGCCCTTAAGGCCCTACATCACAGAGACTCTAGGTTTTTCTTCTGTCGGGAGGTTTCGGGTAGAGAAAGTTAGAGTTAAGTTCTGAGTTATCTGTTTTCTCTCTAGATTCTGTTGTATTATTCTGTTAACTGCTGTTTCAAGTTAAGCACTGTGAAAGTTCATGCATACACATTTTCCCGAAAGTTCATGCAAAACAATGTTTTCTGTAAACGGTTTTGAAGTTAAGAAAGATAAAACAGAATCTGAATGTAAGGTATTGGTTAAGTGTGGGACGGGGACTGGCCCTTTGGTTTTATCCCTCCCTGGGATTCTGAAAAATTGTCCTTGCCAAGGACCCTCTGGTTTTATCCCTCCCTGGGATTTTGAAAAACTACTAAATGTCTGAATGTGCCTGAAAGTGCACCTTACTGTTGCCAGTTCCCCTATAAGCCCCACTTATACCCCTCTGCCACCGAAACGTAATGAAATGTTCTGTTACTGTATTCTGAAAACCGCATGCATAGCATTTTGCATCACTGCATATATATATAAATGTTCTTACTGAGTTTTAGACTCATAGGTGAACTCCCTGATGTAGGTACTGAACCCGTGAATGAGGACCTTATGCCTCAAGATGATGATCTGATGTAGTTGACGGGTCGAGCTCATGGGGTGTGTTTGTGGCAGCTAGACATAAATCTGTCCAGAGAAAGAAAGGTTTTGAAGTTCTGTATTTATGTTTTAAAAACTCCTATTATAATGAATTCTGGAAATCCATGTTAAGTTCTGTACTGTCTTTGAGATTTTAAAACAATGTATGGATTCTGTGTCAATATTTAAAACCTATGTATTTGACAGTTAAATTACATTCTGAAGTATTCTAGAATTGTTTGGAATATTTTCTAATAGTCTGTGCATGAATGGTCTCTGGTTTTAGAGCTATCCATGCAGTGTAATTCTTCTTAAGTTTCTGTTATGCCTTCTGTTGTGTTCGAGAACCATGTTTTGAATTGGTTTGAGAATCTGAGATTTTTATGTTTTCTGTTTTTCTGCTCTCTGTTAATATGTCTTCCTGTTAAAGAGTTGTCAAATTCTGCCTTTAAAATTATGTCTTCCGATTGCATCCTCCGTTGCTTTAAAATCACATCTACCGTTGTTGTTTTTATTATATCCACCGATCACTGTTCACATTTTTATCCACCGATCACTGTTCATGTTTTTATCCACCGATCACTGTTCACATTTTTATCCACCGATCACTGTTCACGTTTTTATCCACCGATCACTGTTCACGTTTTTATCCACCGATCACTGTTCACTTTTTTATCCACCGATCACTGTTCACTTTTGTCTTATTATATCCACCGATCATGTAACACCCGAGTTTTTCGAGTTTCCGCTCCAAAGCTATTTTGGTAAATAAGTAAATTAGGCCCGTTTTGCAAGCGGATAATTTTATTAGGACCCTAGAAATTTATGGGGATTTGTAGAAGAATAAGTGAAATTTTAGAAACCCAAATCGAGAAGAGTAATATTAGAGTTCCCGTTTTAACCTTTTAGAATATCAATTCGTAAAAATAGCAAAATAAGTCCGTTTTGGGAACGGTGAGTTTTGTTAAAACTCTAGGATTAAATTGGAATTTGTGGAGGTATACGGGATTTAACGGGATTTACGGGAGGCAAAGCGGTATATTAATGTTTAATAGGAATTAATATTAGTTTTATTATTATTATTATTAATAATAATAATTAAAATCAACAGAATGGTTAAAAAACCATTCTGTTGATTTCATCGAGCCCGAGCTCGAGCCCGACGCCGCGAGCGAAGAACAGGGGAGAACGGCGACGATCGACGAACGCCGGCGGTTTCCGACCCCCCCTTTCCGGCCAGACGACGGCGACTTGCAGGCTCTGACCGTTTTTGCGCACTAAACCGACGGTATGGCTCGGTTTTCTCCTCCATTTGGTTCGGTTGGTGGCTGTGCGTGACGAGCTCGATTGAGCTCCGATCGCCGGCCGTTTTTGGTGGCTTTCAGTGTCAAATGGCCGAGCTTAACGCCGGCTTTGGTTGCCTGGCCGTGTTGAGCTCAATGTGAGCGAAATTCAGTGAATGCCCGATTAGGGCAATTCGGGTTTGTGGTTTGGAACTTCGATTTTTGATTAGTTTATTCTAATTGAGTGTATATATGGTCGATTGGTGAGAAATTGAGAGAGTTTTGATGAAAAATCGAAAAAGAGAAATTTTGGGTAAGGGGGCAGTTTCGGGTTTTTGATAAATTGACCTAGCTCCGGTCGTTTGTTTTAAAATTTCTTTTGGCAGATTAAAATAGGTTATTAGAGGAGTACGTGGCCACTGGAATCGTTCGATTCTGATAACCGACGCAAAAGTTACGCGTGTTTGAGTTTCGGGTCGGTTTTTACCAAACCCAAATTAGTGGCCCATTTAATTAGGTTTTAATTGGATTAAGCTAGAAATAGTAATTAGAGATGTTTTCACGAAAATAAGAGTTTAGTTATGCCCGAACGAAATGAGCTAGAGTTTTTGAAAAGATTGTCTTAGCTCGGGATTTCGTTTAGCTTTAGAATGGATGATTTAGATTAATACTAATGACGTGCTATGAAATGCTTTAGGTGGAGACGGCTTTTGGACGGTGCTCGGCTTACTACAGACGCCAGGTAAGTGAACGTTAGGCTTTCCGGCCACTAAGGCCCTACGTCGTACAATGTTGAAAATGTTGATTGTTATGAAGAAAGTGATCATACGGGTAGCTAAGGAACGACGAGTAGTTAAGTAGTGCCTTAGCGATTTAGGTAGCGTTCATTTGATAAGTTTTCCTTACGTGTATGTTAGTGTTCATGTGATAGGTTTTCCTTACGTGTATGTTAGTGCTCATGTGATAGGTTTTCCTTACGTGTATGTCTCCTCATGCATCATGTTTTAGTAAAATGCATATGAACGGTTTAAGAAAGGATTAAGTGAAAGAACGATGTATGTTTCTCACGGGAGTATATGAATGTTTCTCACGGGAGTATATGAATGTTCTCACGGGAGTATATGAATGTTTTCACGGGAGTAAATGAATATTTTCACGGGAGTAAATGAATGTTTTCACGGGAGTAAATGAATGTTTTCACGAAACTGTTTTACAAATGTCATGCATATATGAAATGTTATGTTTAGTACGCTCCTTACTAAGCATTAGGCTTAATGTAGTTATTGTATGATGTAGGTAACAGGTTGAAGGTGAGAGTTCCTCATGATGACAAGGAATAGGTGGTCGATGGGTGGTGCTCGTGGCGACGGGGTGTGTTTTGGCAAGGTTCAATGACCACGAGTTATTTTGGGTAATTAATGTGAAATTGTATTGATGTTAAAGATGTGGAAGATTTTAGAATATGTGGGGAGGTTTGATATCTTGGGAATTGTATAATGAATATAGGCTGGACGTTGTTTTATTCTGAATGATTTGTTAATGTATGTCCTTGGTGATGTTTTAGGAAATTTAGTGCTTATGCTTGATGTTTGTTTTGAGGATTTGATTTGGGTTTTGTTTGTGAAAGCATCAAGTGTTTAAGTATGTAGATTGGATGTTTTGATAGAAAGATGTATGAATAGTCGAGTTTTGATGTATATGTAGTGGTAGTAGATTGTTTAGAATGTAGAGTCTTAATTTTAGAAACATACTGGAACTGCTTGGGTTATATTTAACAGGTAAGGATATGCTCGATTTTTAGAGCGATCCACGCAGTTCGATTTCTTGAATTTGTCTGAAATTGTAGGTTAGATTAGTGTCATGTTTTGATGATCGAGGAATGAGTGATTTTAAGGGATTTCAACAATCCGAGACTTCGATTTAATGGTTTAGAAGTCGAAACGTTATGAGTGATATAAAAAGAAAAATTTACGTGGTTACGAGAGTTTAAAGTTAAGGTTACGTTATGGTTAGTTGTTTAAGGATTTTGGGAAATGTTTAAAGTAAAAATGAAAAAGTTTATGTGGAAATACGAGGGCTTAGGAAATGATTATGTCACGGCAAGTCCGTGGCGGCCCTACGGGGTTGGGGTCGTCACAGATCACTGTTCACATTTTTATCCACCGATCATTGTTCACGTTTTTATCCACCAATCACTGTTCACGTTTTTATCCACCGATCACTGTTCCCATTTTTATCCACCGATCACTGTTCACGTTTTTATCCACCGATCACTGTTCACGTTTTTATCCACTGATCACTGTTCACTTTTGTCTTATTATATCCACCGATCACTGTTCATATTTTTATCCACCGATCACTGTTCACATTTTTATCCAGCGATCACTGTTCACGTTTTTATCCAACGATCACTGTTCACGTTTTTATCCACCGATCACTGTTCACATTTTTATCCACCGATCACTGTTCACATTTTTATCCACCGATCACTGTTCACTTTTGTCTTATTATATCCACCGATCACTGTTCATATTTTTATCCACCGATCACTATTCACATTTTTATCCACCAATCACTGTTCACGTTTTTATCCACCGATCGCTGTCCACTTTTGTCTTATTATATCCACCGTTGTATTGTTCACATTTACATCTTCCGTTTCTGCCTTTGAAACTACTTCATCCGTCAGTCTTCTTCCACCAGTCTTCTGCCCCGGTTTATTATATTTTCTGCCAACATCCCTCGCCCCGGTTTATTTACTTTTGTTTTCATTTCTTCCTGCTTTTCTTCTGTTATCCAGTGTCTTCAGTTTTCTTCTGTCATTTATTCTGCCTTCTGACTTTAACTGCTTTTCGTTTTACTTTCAAATCCAGAGAACGTCTTCTCCCTCTGAAAAGTTTTAAGGGTTTGTTTTAAAAGCCCCGTCTGTTATGTTCAAAAAAAAATATGTGCCCGTTTTCTGTTAAATGTCCCGGAGTGACGGCTCTCGGACCCCGATTGGGTTCGGGGCTGTCACAGTTATGGTATCAAAGCTGCCAGGTTTTAAAAGCGATTCTTGGTAAATGTCTGGTTGTGCAACCCGCCACGTGAGATCGCTCCACGAACTGTAAGTGTTTAAGTTTCCGTAAAAGTTCTGTTTATTAAATTTAGTTATTATGTTTATAGGGTTTCTTAGAAATGGTGAGAGGGCATCAGGATAAGTCAAGCGAAAGCTCTCGTGCCATAGACCGACTAACCGAACTGGTGGGAGTACAGTCCCGTATGGTTGAACGTTTGATGGCTAGAGAAGATAACGGAAATAACAATCATGCTAATGCTCCACGTGACACCAGTGGAGATAGATTCAGACGACTCCAGCCGCCTGCATTCGATGGATTATCTACTGACCCGATTCATGCTGAAGAATGGGTTCGGCAGGTTGAACAAATGTTTAATTATGTCGAGGTAGAGGAGAGCAAGAAGGTCACATGAGCCACGTTTCATCTCACAAAGAGTGCCGGTTTTTGGTGGGATACTGTGCGGTCCACTACCGTGGCACTGAGCTGGGAGGGATTTAAGAATATCTTTTACGAGAAGTATTTCGACCGCAGGGTAAGGAAGGAAAAGTTGATTGAGTTCTCTCGGCTACGGCAGTATGGATCAATGGCAGAATATGTTCAGAAGTTTGAATCATTATCCCGCTATGCAACTCATTTGGTAGCCACTGACGAAAACAAGGTGCACCAATTTATTCAGGGTTTGAAGCTGGACCTCTTACGAGGGATTTCTTATAGGGGATTTGATGAGGCACCGTACACAAAGGTGGTGGCCAAGGCCTATCAGTTGGAGGCCTTAGAAGCGAAGTCCCAGAGACAAAGAGACCAGTCAAGAGGGATTATTCGGAATGTTCCTCAACAACGGCAAAGAAGTCAGAATTTGCAATCTCAACAGCAACAAAACAGGGGCATTAAGAGGCAATGTAACACCCGACATTTTGGCCGTGTAATAATCTGTTGAATTATTGTATGAATTTAAATTGCCATAAATACAATAACTATTTTATTGTAAATTTTGGAGCATTTAGTGAGGGGAGAACCGAACTAATGGCTAGCTAAACAAAACAAGTTAGTTGGAAATGGATGGAAGGGTAAAATGGGAGGGAATTAAGGTTGGTGAAAGAAAACCAATAGTTGAATGACACCTGTCAACTTGTTGGAGAAGCAACACCTCTTTTCTCTCCCTTCCTCTTCTCTTCTCTTCACTCCTGCGTGAAGCACATCTCTGTTTCTTCTCGGCCAGGCGACGAAATCCATCGAAACACCTTCGATCTCCTAGGTTTTTCCTTGCTTTCTACCTAAGGTAAATACCTGCTCATGCTAACGTATTTAGACCAGTTAAAATGTGGGTTTTTGCTGAAGTTTTGGATGTGAAACTTTGGTGAAAACTCACAGTCATTTCATGAAAACGCATTAGTTTGTTTTCTAGAGGCATGAATGGAGCTTGCTGCATTTTCCACTAAGTTATTAGTTAGCATTTGCAGCTTTGCTCATTTTCTTTGCATGCATGTTTAGGTTCGTGCATTACCGAGACGATCAAGAACATCAACTCTGCAGCAACCAGGTAAGTTCATATCCGTAGGTTGGCCCTTAAGGCCCTACATCACGGAGACTCTAGGTTTTTCTTCTGTCAAGAGGGTTCGGGTAGAGAAAGTTGGAGTTAAATTCTGAGTTATCTGTTTTCTCTCTAGATTCTGTTGTATTATTCTGTTAACTGCTGTTTCGAGTTAAGCACTATGAAAGTTCATGCATACACATTTTCCCGAAAGTTCATGCAAAACAATGTTTTCTGTACACGGTTTTGAAGTTAAGAAAGATAAAACAGAATCTGAATGTAATGTATTGATTAAGTGTGGGACAGGGACTGGACCTCTGGTTTTATCCCTCCCTGGGATTCTGGAAAAAAAAATTGTCCTTGCCAAGGACCCTCTGGTTTTATCCCTCCCTGGGATTCTGAAAAACTACTGAATGTCTGAATGTGCCTGAAAGTGCACTTTACTGTTGCCAGTTCCCCTATAAGCCCCACTTATACCCCTCTGCCACTGAAACGTAATGAAATGTTCTGTCACTGTATTCTGAAAACCGCATGCATACCATTTTGCATCACTGCTTATATATATATATAGACTCATAGGTGAACTCCCTGATGTAGGTACTGAACCCGCGAATGAGGACCTTGTGTCTCAGTCTGATGAATAGGTGGCTGGTGGTTCGAGCTCTCGGGTTTGTTGTGGCTGTCAGACAAATTCCCAACTGAGAGAGTGAAACTCTAAACTATGTTCTGTTTATGTATTTAAAACTTCTGTGTTGGATATTCTACAAATATATGTTAGGTTCTGTACTGATCCTCAGATTTTAAAACAATGCACAGATTTTGATGTCTAAGTTTCAAAAACTACTGTATTTGACAGTTTAATTCATGCTCTGGAATTGTTTGGAATATTTTCTGATAGTCTGTGCATGGATTGTCTGTGGTTTTAGAGCTATCCATGCAGTGTGTCTTTTTGAATCTGTCAATTGTAAAGTATGTCCTACAACCTTGTCTAGAATCGGGTATTGAGGGTCTACAACTTTCATGCCTTCTGTTTGTGCTGTATTTGACAGTTGGATTAAGTTCTGAAGTATTCTGAAATGGTTTGGAATATTTTCTGTATCCTTAAGTTTTTGTTATACCTTCTGTTGTGCTCGAGAACCATGTTTTGAAGTGGTTTGAGAATCTGAGACTTTTGGGTCTTCTGTTTTATGCCCTCTGTTCGTATGTCTTCCTGTTAAAATTGTCAAGTCCTGCCTTAAAAACTGCATCTTCCGATCACGTTCACTGCTGTTTTAAGTGTACATCCACCGATAGTCACTGTTCACATTTTGTCTTATCTCATCCACCGGTGAACAATAGATTTCATCTCAATTTTAGTTACTTCTGCCGGTTTCATCTGTCCCTCAGTTTAACTTCATCTTCTGATGACGTCATCACTTATTCTGATGACATCATCATACCTCCCGATTCCATCTGTTGCCTTCATCTTCCGATGACGTCATCACTTATTCTGATGACGTCTACATACCTTCCGATTCCATCTGCTGCCTTCATCTTCCGATGACGTCATCACTTATTCTGATGACATCATCATGCCTTCCGATTCCATCTGTTGCCTTCATCTTCTGATGACATCATCACTTATTCTGATGACGTCATCATACCTTCCGATTCCATCTGCTGCCTTCATCTTCCGATGACGTTATCACCTATTCTGATGACGTCATCACACCTGATGATTTCATCTTCTACTTACATCTTCCGATGACGTCATCCACATCATCCGGCCACGTTATCTGCCTAAATCTTTCGGTATTATTTCTACTTACATCCACCGATTTCACTCGATGCCTGCTTCTTCTGTCAACACCTTCTGCCAGTTTATTTACTTTTGTTTTCATCACTTCCTGCTTTTCTTCTATCATCCATTTTGCATTCCGATAGATTTTTTTCTTCCGCCAGTCTTCTGCCTATGTCTTCCGCCAGTATTTCTTGTTTCCTGCTTCCATTTATAACTGCTATCCAGAATCTCTTTTTACTGTTTTCCCGTTTGATTTCGAATCCAGAGAACTCTCTCTCCCACTGTAAATGTTTTAAAAGTATAATGTTTCAAAAAAAAAATAGGTCCCGTTTTCTCTAAATAGTCACCGTTTATCGTTTTCTGTTAACCGTTCTGAGTGATGGCTTGGCTCTCGGATCCTGCTGATCGGGATCTGGATTCGGGCCGTCACAGTTATGGTATCAAAGAGACAATGTTTTATAACTGATTCTGTGAAATGTCTGACTGTACAACCGCCACGTGAGATCGCTCCACCAACTGTAAGTGTTTAAAAAATTTCTGTGAAAGGTTCTGTTTATTAAATTAGGTTATTCTGATAATAGGTTTCCTTAGAAATGGTGAGGGGGCATCAGGAAGAGTCAAGCGAAAGCTCTCGTGCCATTGACCGACTAACCGAACTGGTGGGAGTACAGTCCCACATGGTGGAACGTATGATGGCCAGAGAAGACAGCGGGAACAATAACAATAATAACCATGGAAATGCTTCACGTGACATTAGTGGAGATAGATTCTGGCGACTCCAGCCGCCTTCATTTGATGGACTGTCTACAAACCCGACCCGTGCTGAAACCTGGATTCAAACAATGGAGAAGATGTTCAGTTATGCAGAAGTGGAAGACAACAAGAAAGTTAATTGTGCCACGTTCTATCTCATAGAAAGTGATGGATTTTGGTGGGACACAGTGCAATCGACTACAGTGGCATTAAACTGGGAAGGATTCACGAAAATCTTCTACGAGAAGTACTTTGACCGAGGAGTGAGGAAGGAAAAGTTGCTTGAGTTCTCTCGGCTGCGACAATATGGGTCAGTGGCAGAATATGTTCAGAAGTTCGAATCATTATCCCGATATGCAACACACCTGGTGGCCACTGATGAGAATAAGGTGCACCAATTCATTCAAGGTTTGAAGCTGAACCTCTTACGAGGAATTTCATACGGAGGATTTGATGAGGCCTCGTATACGAAGGTGGTGGCCAAGGCTTACCAGTTAGAAGCCTTGGAAATGAAATCCCTGAGACAAAGGGATTCATCAAGGGGGATTATTTGGAATGCCCGTCAACAGCAACAACAACAAAGAGGTCAGAATTTACAACCTCAACAGCAGCAGAATAGTGGCATCAAGAGGCCCAATGAAACCATCCTTTATCAAGACAAAGGAAAGAGACCAATGGGGGCTCCTCAACTTTCTGTATGCCCGCGGTGCCAGAAGCCTCACAGAGGGGAATGCAGACTTGCTACTGGCCAATGTTTCCGATGTGGCAAAGGAGGCCATCATGTTCGGGATTGTCCGATACCGGACACGAGACCAAACCTTGCCGTACCTAGGGTGTTTGCAATGATGGAGGATGTTGATGATGCTGATCAGCACACAGCAATTACAGGTACAATCTTGATATGTAGTGTACCTGCTTATACCTTGTGGGACACGGGGGCCACACATTCGTTTGTGGCCATGGACTTCGTAGTTAGACAGAAGTTTTGTAGTACGTCGTCAGATCAGCCTTACAGCATTATGCTGCCGTCCGGAGAGTTTATGCACTCCGAGCAGGTTATACGGGGTGATATAGTGTCAGTAGGAGGCCAGAAGTTGTATGTCAGTCTTATCGTTATCGGTATGAAAGGATACGATGTGATTCTGGGGATGGACTGGCTGTTTAGACATCACGCCACCATCAACTATAGGTCCGGGCTTATGTCGTTTAAACGCCCGAACAAGGTAGAGTTCTCCTATCAGGCAGTACCAAAGGAACACCGTGTGCCGGTTATATCTTCCTTGAAAGCTCAACAGCTGATGAGGTCAGGATGCGTCGAATTTCTTGCCCACGTAGTTGATGTTCAGAGGCAAGGCGAGGTGGAACTTCGAAATATTCCGATAGTCCGAGACTTCCCTGAGGTTTTCCTAGATGACCTACCGGGATTGCCACCCGATCGTGAGATCGAGTTCAAAATCGATGTATATCCTGGTACTGAACCGGTATCGAAGAATTCGTACCATATGGTGCCGATTGAGTTGAGGGAGTTGAAGGCTCAGCTGAAAGATTTGGTGGACAAGGGTTTTGTGCGCCCTAGTTTCTCTCTGTGGGGTGCTCCCGTCTTGTTCGTCAAAAAGAAAGATGGGTCCCTACGTATGTGCATCGATTACCGTGAGCTGAACAAGTTAACTATCAAGAATAAGTACCCGTTGCCGAGGATCGATGATTTATTTGATCAGCTACAAGGGGCTCGGGTATTTTCTAAGATAGACTAACGCTCCGGCTATTACCAGTTGAAGGTCAGAGCTGATGATATTCTAAAGACCGCCTTCAAGACTCGGTACGGGCATTACGAGTTCTTAGTGATATCGTTCGGGTTAACTAATGCTCCGGCAGCATTCATGGACCTGATGAACAGGATATTCCAAGATTTGTTGGATAAATTTGTAATCGTTTTCATCGACGACATTCTGGTTTACTCCAGAAGTAAGGCCGAGCACAAGGAGCACTTGGCAATTGTGCTATCAACTCTGAGGCAGCATCAATTATTTGCCAAACTATCAAAATGTGAATTCTGGCTTAGTAGGATTAATTTCCTAGGCCACGTGGTGTCTGCTGAAGGAGTGTCTGTGGACCCGGCCAAGATTGAGGCTGTAAGAGATTGGCCAAGGCCGAGGAATACAAGCGAGGTACAGAGCTTTATCGGACTAGCTGGTTATTACAGAAAATTCATCAAGGGATTTTCTGTGATAGCGAAGCCTATGACCAGCTTGACGAGGAAAGAAATCAAGTTTAAGTGGTCCGAAGCATGTGAGGTGAGCTTTCAGACACTCAAACAAAAATTAACCACTACTCCTCTATTAGTATTGCCGATTGAAGACGGCAAATTCAGCGTATATTGTGATGCTTCCAAGATTGGATTGGGGTGTGTACTAATGCAAGAAGGGAAAGTTGTAGCATACGCATCAAGACAACTGAAGAACCACGAGCAAAACTACCCTACTCACGATCTTAAGTTAGCGGCAGTTGTGTTTGCGCTGAAAGTATGGAGACACCACTTATACGGACAATCATGCGAGGTGTTTTCTGATCACAAGAGTTTAAAATACATATTCACTCAAAAGGAGTTAAACATGAGACAAAGGAGGTGGTTAGAATTTGTAAAAGATTATGATGTTGAGATTAAATACCACCCAGGTAAAGCTAACGTAGTAGCCGATGCATTGAGCAGGATGTCAGATACTATGCAACCAGCTATATCGGCCGTGTCGATGCCTTTGAGGACTGAGATACAGAAGTTTGATATGGAGATAGTTTCTGGGCTGTCGGCCATACTAGCAGACTTAACACTACGGCCCACCGTCCTGGACCGAATTAAGGAATCCCAGAAGACCAATTCAAAGGAGATGGCTGATATGGTGAGCAAGGTACCAATGGCTTCTTCCGATTTCAGTTATTCGGGAGATGGAGTTCTGAAGTTCAAAAACAGATGGTATGTTCCGAAAGACGAAGAGCTACGAAAGCACATCTTGTCGAAAGCCCATTCAACTCCTTTCTCTGTGCAACCTGGAAGCACAAAGATGTATCAGGACTTGAAACTTCACTTCTGGTGGCCGAATATGAAGAATGAAGTGGCCAAGTATGTGGAGTCTTGTATGGTATGTCAACAGGTCAAAGCTGAACATCAATAACCAAGTGGAACGCTTCAGCCTCTCCCAATCCCCGAATGGAAATGGGAGAACATAACGATGGATTTTGTTGTTGGCCTACCAAGAACAGCTAAGAGCCATAATAGCATTTGGGTCATAGTGGACAGATTAATGAAGTTGGCCCACTTTCTACCTGTGAAGACAACGTACTCCATGGATCAGTACGCAGAACTGTACATCAGTGAGATTGTTAAGCTGCATGGTATTCCGATGTCAATTGTTTCGGACCGTGATCCCAAATTCACTTCCAGATTTTGGAGAAGTTTGCAGAACTCCTTGGGTACAAAGTTAGATTTCAGCACGGCATTTCATCCACAGACTGACGGACAATCTGAAAGAACGATTCAGATACTGGAGGATATGCTAAGGTCGTGCGTATTGGAATTTCATGCTCCTTGGAGTAGATATTTGCCACTTGTGGAGTTTGCATACAACAATAGCTACCAGGCTACGATTGGCATGGCTCCATATGATGTAACACCCCTAAAACTGTACCCGTTTTTCCCGTATTATTTTTTTTTTATCCTATTAAATTTAATTAAACTTTAAGTAGAAGCTAAACCGAAATCGAAACCAGAATCGAAATCGGAATTGAAAACTAATCTTTAAAACAACTTAAAACTTATTTAAATAAAACAATTAAAAGTTATTAATAACTTAATTAAATTTTAACTAAATGGGAGGGCAAAACCGTCCCTGCTGACAAAAGAGAGGCAGCGACCGATCTCTACGAATTGCAGAGATCGATCGCTGCATGCTATATGCATTGCAGGGATCGATCTCTGCAATTTGCAGAGATCGATCGCTGCACTCTATATACATTGCAGCGATCGATCTCTGCAATTTGCAGAGATCGATCGCTGCACTTTATGCAGCGATCCTTTCCTGTTTTTCTCCTTTGTTCTGTTTTACTTTCCCACTAAGTACTCTCTGGAATCTGAACTTCCAGAGAGCACAACGGCCCTTTTATTTTCATCCCATATGCTCTCTGGAATCCGATTCCAGAGAGCAACACTTCATCAAATAACAATCTGAAAATCAACTTCTATATCTATTCATCGACTACTAATTACGCAATTCAGACTTACAATAACACGATACTCTAATTGCGATAAGACTTTCTAAAAACGAACGGCGTGGATAGCTCTAAAACTCGAGCATATCCGTACCGAACCTAAAACAGTACAAATACAGTTTACTAAATCATTTAAGACACTATACACCAAACAGTTCCAGAATTTTCAAAAACAAATTAAACATCCTAAAATATCTATACATATTCTATCAATTATCCCAAAACGTTCCCAAAACCCTCAAAACTCTATACATACGTCCCACGGGTCGGTTAAGCCCCAACTGCGCCAGCACACCACCGCAGCCATCATCCGTCAACTGAGCTATGCCTCAGGTGGAGGAACGTCGTCCTCACCTGGTATCTCGTAGTCTATGTCACCTACACCATACATAAACACACTATGAGATAAATCTCAGTAAGCCCTAGTAACTGCGATGCATGCTGTGCTATGAGTTCGATAAATCATGCTTTATTTTATCTTTCTATGCAATGCTCTGTAGGTGTCACCGAGATCCTATACCCTCTAACCAGAGAGAGCTCATCCAGCGGGCGGACTACTCTTTCCAGCTAGAGGAGGGGGGTACACGCTTACAATCCGTACAGCCGTGCCTGAGCCCCACCTCGCGTGACCTGTAACTGTATGCCTTTCGGCCGGTGTACTGTAAGCCTTTCGGCCGTGAACTGTAAGCCTTTCGGCCGTGAACTGTAAGCCTTTCGGCCGTGAACTGTAAGCCTTTCGGCCGTGAACTGTAAGCCTTCGGCCGTGAACTGTAAGCCTTTCGGCCGTGAACTGTAAGCCTTTCGGCCGTGAACTGTAAGCCTTTCGGCCGTGAACTGTAAGCCTTTCGGCCGTGAACTGTAAGCCTTCGGCCGTGAACTGTAAGCCTTTCGGCCGTGAACTGTAAGCCTTTCGGCCGTGAACTGTAAGCCTTTCGGCCGTGAACTGTAAGCCTTTCGGCCGTGAACTGTAAGCCTTTCGGCCGTGAACTGTAAGCCTTTCGGCCGTGAACTGTAAGCCTTTCGGCCGTGAACTGTAAGCCTTTCGGCCGGTGTACTGTAAGCCTTTCGGCCGTGAACTGTAAGCCTTTCGGCCGGTGTACTGTAAGCCTTTCGGCCGGTGTACTGTAAGCCTTTCGGCCGTGAACTGTAAGCCTTTCGGCCGTGAACTGTAAGCCTTTCGGCCGGTGTAAGTAGCCTTTCGGCCGTGAACTGTAAGCCTTTCGGCCGTGAACTGTAAGCCTTCGGCCGTGCACTGTAAGCCTTTCGGCCGATGCTATGCTTTACGTTATCTTTAAAACTCTGTGCGGAAATTCGTTTTCATGCTTTTCTTTAAAACCAAGTGATGCGTGAACAGTTCAATATCATACAATAAACAAGCAACACATAGACCATCGGGACTTTAAAAAAAACGTAAACTATAAACTCCTAAGACCTAGCTACCCAAACCGAGCAAAACTAACTAAAGGCATCTCCAAAACGCCTCGAGACGACACGATGTATGGTGTAGGCCGATTTGGCCAAAGAAACTCACGAGAACTTACCTCGCGTCCAAAGCAGCTTAAACCCGTCCACGAGCACTGTTTACCTAAGCAATTTACAAGGATTTACGTTAAACGAGTTTATTCAAAAATCTCGAAATTTCGTAAATTCTAACATTTTTCCTAAATCGATTAGATTCGTCCAAATACGTCCAACACGTTCAATATTTACTTAATCATTGACAACCTATCGATTACGAGCCCTAGATCTCGTTTTTAATCGAAAACCTAAACGAACCTAAACGTTTAAAACTTTACGAAACTCGGATTTCAATGTTCCAAAACTATAGAGACTTACCGAGAACGTCGATTGGAGGAGAACGCGTGAAGAAAACGAGACGAACGAAAGGAAAATCAGAGTCGGAATGGTTGAAACCCTTGGCGGACAGAGAGTTCGCGAGAGAGAGGAAAAGAAAATGTGTTCTGGCGTGAGAAGTGGAGAGGAAAGAAGAGAATTAGGTTTTTATGAAAATTTCACTTTGCAAAAGACCGTTTTGCCCTTTATTGATTTCTATAACTAATTCGTCATTCGTTTCGTTAATCGTCTAACCATTCGACTTTTCCAAACGTCCTTACTTCACCAATATGTCTAACTTATTATTTGGGACCTAACGAAACTATCCGTTCGCAAAACGGACTTCGTTTGCTATATTTACGAGAACGTCTTTTACATCACGCAAAGTGTATTTACTCGGAATATAGCGTCACTATTCCGAAAATTCTCCAAAATTCCTTAAAATTCTAATTATTCGTTAGGATCATAATGGCGCTTTCTTTTCGTGAAACAGACCTGATTTGACATATTTACCAAAAATGGCATTATATAATAAAATAACAATATAATATAATATATCCGAAATCCGTACATGCTGGGTATTACATATGAAGCTCTTTACGGCAGAAAATGTAGGTCCCCACTGTGTTGGGATGAAGTTGGAGAATCCAAGCTAATCGGCCCTGAGATATTGCAGCAGATGTCCGAGGTGATAGCTGCCATCAAACAACGAATAAAGATTGCTCAGAGTCGACAGAAGAGTTATAAGGACCATAGAAGAAGAGACTTAGAGTTCGCTGAGGGTGATGAAGTATTCCTGAAAGTGTCACCTTTCAAGGGCATAATGAGATTCGGTAAGAAAAAAAAGCTCAGCCCACGATTCATTGGCCCTTTTCCCATCCTGAAGCGTGTGGGAAACATGGCTTACAGACTACAGTTGCCAGCGTCAATGGATGGAGTTCACAATGTCTTCCATGTTTCGATGCTGAGAAAATGTGTACGAGATCCAACTCAGATCGTGAAACAGGTGAACTTTGATATCATTCCGACGCTGACATATGAAGAAAGGCCCATACAGATACTGGACACCTCACTCAAAGTGTTGCGCAATCTTGTGGTCCCATTGGTGAAAGTTTTATGGCGAAATCATAATGTAGAGGAAGCCACATGGGAAAGACAAGAGGATGTCAGAGCCCAATATCCGGACCTCTTTGCTTAGGCAAATTTTGGGGACAAAATTTCTGTTAAGGTGGGTGGAATGTAACACCCGACATTTTGGCCGTGTAATAATCTGTTGAATTATTGTATGAATTTAAATTGCCATAAATACAATAACTAATTTATTGTAAATTTTGGAGCATTTAGTGAAGGGAGAACCGAACTAATGGCTAACTAAACAAAACAAGTTAGTTAGAAATGGATGGAAGGGTAAAATGGGAGGGAATTAAGGTTGGTGAAAGAAAACCAATAGTTGAATGACACCTGTCAACTTGCTGGAGAAGCAACACCTCTTTTCTCTCCCTTCCTCTTCTCTTCTCTTCACTCCTGCTTGAAGCACATCTCTGTTTCCTCTCGGCCAGGTGACAAAATCCATCGAAGCACCTTCGATCTCCTAGGTTTTTCCTTTGCTTTCTGCCTAAGGTAAATACCTGCTCATGCTAACGTATTTAGACCAGTTAAGATGTGGGTTTTTGCTGAAGTTTCAGATGTAAAACTTTGGTGAAAACTCACTGTCATTTCATGAAAACGCATTAGTTTGTCTTCTAGAGGTATGAATGGAGCTTGCTGCATTTTCTACTAAGTTATTGGTTAGCATTTACAGCTTTGCTCATTTTCTTTGCATGCATGTTTAGGTTCGTGCATTACCGAGACGATCAAGAACATCAACTCTGCACCAACCAGGTAAGTTCATATCCGTAGGTTGGCCCTTAAGGCCCTACATCACGAAGACTCTAGGTTTTTCTTCTGTCAGGAGGGTTCGGGTAAAGAAAGTTGGAGTTAAGTTCTGAGTTATCTGTTTTCTCTCTAGATTCTGTTGTATTATTCTGTTAACTGCTGTTTCGAGTTAAGCACTATGAAAGTTCATGCATACATGTTTTCCCGAAAGTTCATGCAAAATAATGTTTTCTGTACACGGTTTTGAAGTTAAGAAAGATAAAACAGAATCTGAATGTAATGTATTGATTAAGTGTGGGACGGGGACTGGACCTCTGGTTTTATCCCTCCCTGGGATTCTGAAAAAAAAAAAACTGTCCTTGCCAAGGACCCTCTGGTTTTATCCCTCCTGGGATTCTGAAAAACTACTGAATGTCTGAATGTGCCTGAAAGTGCACCTTACTGTTGCCAGTTCCAATATAAGCCCCACTTATACCCCTCTGCCACTGAAACGTAAAGAAATGTTCTGTCACTGTATTTTGAAAACCGCATGCATACCATTTTGCATCACTGCTTATATATATATATATATATATATATATATGTTCTTACTGAGTTTTAGACTCATAGGTGAACTCCCTGATGTAGGTACTGAACCCGCGAATGAGGACCTTGTGCCTCAGTCTAATGAATTGGTGGCTGGTGGTTCGAGCTCTCAGGTTTGTTGTGGCTGTCAGACAAATTCCCGACTGAGAGAGTAAAACTCTTAACTATGTTCTGTTTATGTATTTAAAACTTCTGTGTTGGATATTCTGCAAATATATGTTAGGTTCTATACTGATCCTCAGATTTTAAAACAATGCACAGATTTTGATGTCTAAGTTTCAAAAACTACTGTATTTGACAGTTTAATTCATGCTCTGGAATTGTTTGGAATATTTTCTGATAGTCTGTGCATGGATTGTCTGTGGTTTTAGAGCTATCCATGCAGTGTGTCTTTTTTAATCTGTCAATTGTAAAGTATGTCCTACAACCTTGTCTAGAATCGGGTATTGAGGGGCTACAACTTTCATGCCTTCTGTTTGTGCTGTATTTGACAGTTGGATTAAGTTCTAAAGTATTCTGAAATGGTTTGGAATATTTTCTGTATCCTTAAGTTTTTGTTATACCTTCTGTTTTGCTCGAGAACCATGTTTTGAAGTGGTTTGAGAATCTGAGACTTTTGGGTCTTCTGTTTTATGCCATCTGTTCGTATGTCTTCCTGTTAAAATTGTCAAGTCCTGCCTTAAAAACTACATCTTCCGATCACGTTCACTAGTGTTTTAAGTGTACATCCACCGATAGTCACTGTTCACATTTTGTCTTATCTCATCCACCGGTGAACAGTAGATTTCATCTCAGTTTTAGTTACTTCTGCCGGTTTCATCTGTCCCTCAGTTTAACTTCATCTTCCGATGACGTCATCACTTATTCTGATGACGTCATCATACCTCCCGATTCCATCTGCTGCCTTCATCTTCCGATGACGTCATCACATCTTCTGATGACGTCATCATACCTCCCGATTCCATCTGCTGCCTTCATCTTCTGATGACATCATCACTTATTCCAATGATGTCATCATACCTTCCTATTCCATCTGCTGCCTTCATCTTCCGATGACGTTATCGCCTATTCTGATGACATCATCACACCTACCGATTTCATCTGCTGCCTACATCTTCCGATGGCGTCATCCACATCATCCGGCCACGTTATCTGCCTAAATCTTTCGGTATTATTTCTACTTACATCCACCGATTTCACTCGATGCCTGCTTCTTCTGTCAACACCTTCTGCCAGTTTATTTACTTTTGTTTTCATCACTTCCTGCTTTTCTTCTATCATCCATTTTGCATTCCGATAGATTTTTTTCTTCCGCCAGTCTTCTGCCTATGTCTTCCGCCAGTATTTCTTGTTTCCTGCTTCCATTTATAACTGCTATCCAGAATCTCTTTTTACTGTTTTCCCGTTTGATTTCGAATCCAGAGAACTCTCTCTCCCACTGTAAATGTTTTAAAAGTATAATGTTTCAAAAAAAAAAATAGGTCCCGTTTTCTGTAAATAGTCACCGTTTATCGTTTTCCGTTAACCATTCTGAGTGATGGCTTGGCTCTCGGATCCTGCTGAACGGGATCCGGATTCGGGCCGTCACAGGCCCAATGAGACCATCACTTATCAAGATAAGGGAAAGAGGCCGATGGGAGCTCCTCAGTTCTCCGTATGCCCGAAATTTCAGAAAGTTCACAGGGGCGAATGCAGACTTATTACCGGCCAATGTTTCCGATGTGGCAAAGAGGGCCATCATGTTCGGGATTGCCCAATGTCGGACACGAGATCAAATCTTGCCGTCCCAAGGGTTTTTGCAATGGTAGAGGATGATGATGATGCTGCCCAGCGCACGACAATTACAGGTACAATTTTAATATGCGATGTACCTTCTTATACACTATTAGACACGGGGGCCACACATTCGTTCGTGGCAAGGGATTTCATAGATAAGGAGATGTTATGTATAATGCCGTCAGATCAGTCTTACAGTGTCATGCTACCATCCGGAGAGTTTATGCACTCCGAGCGGGCAGTGCAGGGTGATATAGTGTCAGTTGGGGACCAGAAATTGTATGCCAACCTTATCGTCATCGGTATGAAAGGATACGATGTTATTCTGGGGATGGACTGGCTATTTAGACATCATGCCACTATCGACTGCAGGTCCGGGCTTGTATTGTTTAAGCACCCGAACGAGGTAGTGTTCTCTTATCAAGCAATACCAAAGAAGCACAGTATGCCTGTTATATCCTCCTTAAAAGCTCAACAGTTGATGATGTGACGACCCTAACACTGTACCCCTATTTCCCGTATAAATTTTTCATTTTATTTTAAAACTTTAAACTTAACGTTCGAGCGGAAATAAAACTTAAAACAATGTCTTAAAAACAATTAAAACAAATATGTAAAACAATTAAAAACATTTTAAAAGAAACAATTAAAACCATTGAGCATCGGTCGAGGGGCAAAAAGGATAATTCATTCTATATAAACAGGGGCGATTGCAATAGGCGATTGCTCGCCTGTTGCCAAAATGCCGGTGGCGATCAATCGCCACAGTTTGTGGCGATTGATCGCCACACTCCCTGGAATTCCAGGGAGTGGCGATCCAAGAGAGGCGATTGATCCCCTCCTCAGGCGATCAATCGCCACCCTCACTGCCTCCCTTCCTTATTCTTTCCTTTACTTCTTCTCTATTTCTCTTCCTTCTTTTTTTTTCTTCCCCTGTTTCTTTATACGCCTTTACCATTTCATCAACACAACACAACATCAAATATACGCTCAAACATACTCACTCAAAATCTCACTCATTCCTCACTTCTTCAATCACCCGTAATAACAACTTAAAACTCAAGTAAAACATAGCCTATTTTCATAAAAACAATTCGCGTGGATACGTTTAAAACCTAAACAAATCCTCCTGTTTTGAAATCGAATGAAAGATCATAAAATCAATTTCTAAAACATTTCAAAACATCAATACGTAAACCTGTCCAGACCCAAACAACCTAAAATGTCTATACAACCATCAGCCCAGACGATCCCAATAACCCCAAAACCTATACATACATCCCCACGGGTCAGGTAAGCCTCGACTGTGCAACACACCACCGTAAGCCATCCTCCATCAACCGCATCACTCCTCAGGTGGAGGGATCTCGTCCTCACCTGTTTCCTCGTAGTCACCTACACCATACAGACACCTATAAGATAAAAATCTCAGCAAGTTCTACGTAAATGCAATGCATGCTGTGCGTATGAGTTCGTAATCATGCATCATTTTCATTATCTTTACTCTGGTTGTCACCGATATCTCAACCCCCTAACTAGAGAGAGCACATCCAGCGGTCGAACTACTCTTTCCAGCTAGAGGAGGGGGGTACACGCTTACAACACGTACAGTCGTGCCTGAGACCCACCTCGCATGACCTATAATTGTATGAGTATGTGTTAGATGCGGTATTGTGACAGACCCCTGCGTGCCTACACAATAGATCAATAGCCCCTCTCCAGGCCGCATCGCCATTCTCTTAAAAACATTGTGCAGAAATTCATTTTCTATGCATAATTTAAAACACGTGATGCGTGAACAGTTCATATCAACGTAAACAAGCAACATGTGTACCATCAAGATTATAAGAAACATAATCTGTAAAACAATTAAACCTAACTACCCATCCAAGCAAATAAAACGAGCACATCATCAAAACTCCTTAAGACGACCTCGACGTACGGTGTAGGCCAATCGGCCAGAGAAGATCACGAGAACTTACCTCGTGTCCAAAGCAGCTCAAACTCCGTCCACGAGCATTGTTTGTCTGAGGCAAAACACAACGATTATCAATACCTCGCGTTTAAACTTCTAATCGTCCGAATTCAACAAAACCTTAACTAAGGAAATTTCCTAAAGCTTTATCTTAACTAATCGAAGTATTCAAACAACGATTAACGCTCGATAGTTTTAAATCACAATTAACGAGTTTTTTCCAAAAACCCGAAAATCCCTCAATTTTAACGTTTCTCACAAATCCCTCTAACTTTGTCCAATAACATTCAATACATTCACTATATCCTTAATTACGGTAAACCTATAAATTTCGGACTATAAATCGCGATTTCTAACAAAACCTAAACGAAACCCTAATTGTTATACTTCGTGAAAATCGAAATACAACGCCCTAAAACCATAGATTCATACTTAGGGTTGTGAGAGGAGGAGAAAACGTAAAGGATGGACGACGAACGGAGGAGGAATCGTCGACGGAATTGAGAGAAGCCGTGAGGATCGCCGGAGGAGAAATGAAATCGCAGGGAAGAGGAGAAGTGGCGTGGAGAAGAAGAAGAAAGTGGTTTTTAATAAAAAAAATTGACTTTGCAAATTACATTTTAGCCCTTCCTTTGATTTTCTATTTGTTTCGTCCTTCATTTCTTTAATTAACCGGCGATTCGTTTTCTCCAAATCTCCTTATTTCATCAATAAATCCAACTTATTAGTAGGGTTCTTTTAAAACTGTCTGTTTGCAAATCGGACCACGTTTACTATTTTTTACTAAAACGTCCTTTATATTACGAGAAACGTAATTTCTCGAAATATAGCGTTATTACTCCAAAAAAATCCCGTAAAATTCCTTAAAATTCCTATTAATCGTTATGATCGAAATGACGCTTTCTTTTCGTAAAACGAGTTTGATTTGATATATTTACAAAAATACCATAATATATTATAATATAAAATCCCGTACAAGCCGGATATTACAGATGAGGTCAAGATGCGTCGGATTTCTTGCCAACGTAGTTGATGTTCAAAGGCAAGGTGTGGTGGAGCTTCAGAATATTTCGGTAGTTCGAAGCTTCTCAGAGGTATTCTTAGATGACTTACCAGGGCTGCCACCGGATCGTGAAATTGAGTTTGAAATTGATGTATATCCTGGTGCTGAACCGGTATCGAAGAATCCGTACCGTATGGCCCCAATTGAGCTGAGGGAGTTGAAGGCTCAACTAAAGGTGTAACACCCGACAACTTCAACCAGGTGACTTTCTAACTGAATTAACGGCCATGATTATTCGATCTTCATGATTTAGAATTTTATGCCAATCTTAATTAATTACATGTGGATTTAAACTAGGTTGTGTGGCAAAGTTGTAATAATGGAGGATTAAGGCCAGTATTTAAAGAAAATGGAAAGGATTCAAACCCCAATTAAACCTCACTGTAGCCGTCATTACTCTCGGCGATTTTCTCTCCCGAGCTCTCGCTCTCTGTCGGCAGGAAATCCCTCCTTCGACGATCATTTCCTTGCTGCTTCTCGGCTACTTTGTGCTCAAGGTATGAGTTTGGCAATGTAGCTAACTTTTAGTCGTTAAGCTCTGTTTTCAGCTTTGTGTTGAGGTTCTGGACTCTTCAATGGCCGAGTATTTGTAAGGATATTTTAAAATCTGAAAGTGGTAATGTCATTCCGAATCGATTTTGGACATTAAACAACCAACCCTGAGTTATCGCTAATCGAATCTGTCTGTTTTGGGTTTTGGATTTCAAACTGTACAGAGAACTATACTAAGGATTCGGGAGTGACTATAATTATTAGATCCTAGGATGACTTGTGATTAGAACTAATAGGATTTTGTTTTAACTACTGCAATGTAAATGTTTTAGGTGAAGAAGTTTGAAGAGAAAGGAGCTTAAATTGCTAAGGAAACCAGGTAAGTGAATGTGTAGGTTTCTCGGTCATAAGGACCCTACATCAAATGATGCTAGGTAGAAACTCATACGATGATTAGAAGTTTCCCTTATGTTACTGTCTAATGTTTATGGTGATGATTAGCTCAATGGTAAGGTTTCATGTCGAATGGTACTCTGTTCTGTAGCTTGATGATTTAAGAATCTTCATGTTCATGCATCATGAATGTTTTATGCATATGAAAATGTTTTAAGAGTATACTTTCTCATGAACAAGATAAGAATATAAAACTTATGCAACGTGAATTAAGCGAGGGTTGGGGGCAGTTTGGCGTATGTCACTGTCCAAAAGAAGGACCATGATACGACCCGCAAGGGAACTATGTGCACTCTCACTGTCAAACCCCCTTTACCGGCACAAATCCTCCCTTAATCCACACAACGTGAACGAAGAATAAGTAACCGGATGATGTAAGTGTTATTTCATCGCCCAGTGACCGGTAGATGTAGAGCGTTTAAGCCATCGGAAGATGTAAGTTTAATTTTGTCGTCTAGTGATCGGCAGATGAGGGTTATTTAAGTAACCGGATGATGTAAGTGTTATTTCATCGCCCAGTGACCGGTAGATGTAAAGTGTTTAAGCCATCGGAAGATGTAAGTTTAATTTTGTCGTCTAGTGATCGGCAGATGAGGGTTATTTAAGTAACCGGATGATGTAAGTGTTATTTCATCGCCCAGTGACCGGTAGATGTAAAGTGTTTAAGCCATCGGAAGATGTAAGTTTAATTTTGTCGTCTAGTGATCGGCAGATGAGGGTTATTTAAGTAACCGGATGATGTAAGTGTTATTTCATCGCCCAGTGACCGGTAGATGTAGAGCGTTTAAGCCATCGGAAGATGTAAGTTTAATTTTGTCGTCTAGTGATCGGCAGATGAGGGTTATTTAAGTAACCGGATGATGTAAGTGTTATTTCATCGCCCAGTGACCGGTAGATGTAGAGCGTTTAAGCCATCGGAAGATGTAAGTTTAATTTTGTCGTCTAGTGATCGGCAGATGAGGGTTATTTAAGTAACCGGATGATGTAAGTGTTATTTCATCGCCCAGTGACCGGTAGATGTAGAGCGTTTAAGCCATCGGAAGATGTAAGTTTAATTTTGTCGTCTAGTGATCGGCAGATGAGGGTTATTTAAGTAACCGGATGATGTAAGTGTTATTTCATCGCCCAGTGACCGGTAGATGTAAAGTGTTTAAGCCATCGGAAGATGTAAGTTTAATTTTGTCGTCTAGTGATCGGCAGATGAGGGTTATTTAAGTAACCGGATGATGTAAGTGTTATTTCATCGCCCAGTGACCGGTAGATGTAGAGCGTTTAAGCCATCGGAAGATGTAAGTTTAATTTTGTCGTCTAGTGATCGGCAGATGAGGGTTATTTAAGTAACCGGATGATGTAAGTGTTATTTCATCGCCCAGTGACCGGTAGATGTAAAGTGTTTAAGCCATCGGAAGATGTAAGTTTAATTTTGTCGTCTAGTGATCGGCAGATGAGGGTTATTTAAGTAACCGGATGATGTAAGTGTTATTTCATCGCCCAGTGACCGGTAGATGTAAAGTGTTTAAGCCATCGGAAGATGTAAGTTTAATTTTGTCGTCTAGTGATCGGCAGATGAGGGTTATTTAAGTAACCGGATGATGTAAGTGTTATTTCATCGCCCAGTGACCGGTAGATGTAAAGTGTTTAAGCCATCGGAAGATGTAAGTTTAATTTTGTCGTCTAGTGATCGGCAGATGAGGGTTATTTAAGTAACCGGATGATGTAAGTGTTATTTCATCGCCCAGTGACCGGTAGATGTAAAGTGTTTAAGCCATCGGAAGATGTAAGTTTAATTTTGTCGTCTAGTGATCGGCAGATGAGGGTTATTTAAGTAACCGGATGATGTAAGTGTTATTTCATCGCCCAGTGACCGGTAGATGTAAAGTGTTTAAGCCATCGGAAGATGTAAGTTTAATTTTGTCGTCTAGTGATCGGCAGATGAGGGTTATTTAAGTAACCGGATGATGTAAGTGTTATTTCATCGCCCAGTGACCGGTAGATGTAGAGCGTTTAAGCCATCGGAAGATGTAAGTTTAATTTTGTCGTCTAGTGATCGGCAGATGAGGGTTATTTAAGTAACCGGATGATGTAAGTGTTATTTCATCGCCCAGTGACCGGTAGATGTAAAGTGTTTAAGCCATCGAAAGATGTAAGTTTAATTTTGTCGTCTAGTGATCGGCAGATGAGGGTTATTTAAGTAACCGGATGATGTAAGTGTTATTTCATCGCCCAGTGACCGGTAGATGTAGAGTGTTTAAGCCATCGGAAGATGTAAGTTTAATTTTGTCGTCTAGTGATCGGCAGATGAGGGTTATTTAAGTAACCGGATGATGTAAGTGTTATTTCATCGCCCAGTGACCGGTAGATGTAAAGTGTTTAAGCCATCGGAAGATGTAAGTTTAATTTTGTCGTCTAGTTACCGGATGATGTGAGGGTTATCCATTCGTTTAGTGACCGGGTCATGTTTTAATTATTCACGTGAGAAGCACATGTTCACCGGATGATATAAACCCGGTTTAGTGACCGGTAGATGTGGTTTATCTCTCTATCGGTATATGCAGTCTAAGGGTTTAAGTTTCTCTTCATCAGCCGATACGCGTTGCACTGCCCGCCGGCAGATGCGTAATGTATTCCTTTGCTGAGCGATTCCTAGTGAATCGTGCATGACATCTTGAGCTAAGCTATGTAAAAAAAATATATATTACCAAAAATGAATAGAGTGTGAGTAATAAGAATTAAATGATTAAGAAAGATACGGATTATGTGACGATCCCTCTGGGGTCGTTACAAAAGGAACTGGTGGACATGGGCTTTGTACGCCCAAGTTTTTCTCCATGGGGTGCTCCCGTCTTGTTCGTTAAGAAGAAGGATTGGTCTCTACGTATGTGTATTGACTACCGTGAGCTGAACAAGTTGACTGTCAAGAATAAGTACCCGTTGCCAAGGATCGACGATTTGTTTGATCAGCTACAAGGGGCTCGGGTATTCTCGAAGATTGATTTACGCTCTGGTTACTATCAATTGAAGGTCAGGGCCTGTGATATTCCAAAGACTGCCTTCAGGACCCGATATGGGCACTATGAGTTCTTAGTGATGTCGTTTGGGTTGACTAATGCCCCGGTAGCATTTATGGACTTGATGAACAAGATATTTCGGGATTTCTTAGATAAGTTTGTGATCGTTTTTATCGACGACATCCTGGTTTACTACAAGAGTGAGGCCGAGCATGTGGAGCACTTGGCAATTGTACTATCGACTCTGAAACAACACCAATTATATGCCAAACTGTCGAAGTGTGAATTCTGGTTGAGCAGGATTAACTTCCTAGGCCATGTGGTGTCTGCTGCAGAAGGAGTATCGGTAGATCCGGCCAAGATTCAGGCTGTGAAGGATTGGCCGAGGCCGAGGAATGCCAGTGAGGTACGAAACTTTATCGGACTAGCTGGTTATTACAGAAAATTCATCAAGGGATTTTCTGTGATAGCCAAACCTATGACCAACTTAACGAGGAAAGACATCAAGTTCAAGTGGTCTGAAGCTTGTGAGGTGAGTTTTCAGACTATCAAGCAGAAGTTAACCACCGCTCCTTTGCTAGTATTGCCAGTTGAAGATGGCAAATTCAGCGTGTATTGTGATGCGTCTAAGGTTGGCCTGGGATGTGTATTGATGCAAGAAGGGAAGGTAGTGTCATACGCATCCTGACAATTGAAGAACCATGAACAAAACTACCCTACTCACGACCTCGAGTTAGCGGCAGTTGTATTTGCGCTGAAAGTATGGAGACACCACTTGTACGGGCAATCATGTGAGGTGTTTTCGGATCACAAGAGTTTGAAGTTTATATTCACTCAGAAGGAGTTGAACATGAAACAACGGCGGTGGCTTGAGTTTGTGAAAGACTATGACATTGAAATTAAATACCACCCCGGGAAAGCTAATGTGGTAGCCGATGCATTGAGCAGGGTGCCATCTTCTATGCAAACGGCTATGCCAGCCATATCAGTGCCTTTGAGGACAGAGATCCAGAAGTTTGGTATGGCGATAGTTTTAGGGCTATCAACCATACTAGCAGACTTAACACTACGGCCCACCGTCCTGGACCGAATTAAGGAAGCCCAGAAGACCAATTCAAAGGAGATGGCTGATATGGTGAGCAAGGTACCAATGGCTTCTTCCGATTTCAGTTATTCGGAAGATGGAGTTCTGAAGTTCAAAAACAGATGGTATGTTCCGAAAGACGAAGAGCTACGGAAGTACATCTTGTCGGAAGCGCATTCATCTCCTTTCTCCGTGCATCTTGCAAGCACAAAGATGTATCGGGACTTGAAACTTCACTTCTGGTGGCCGAATATGAAGAATGAAGTGGCCAAGTATGTGGAGTCTTGTATGACATGTCAACAGGTCAAAGCTGAACATCAACGACCAAGTGGAATGCTTCAGCCTCTCCCGATCCCCGAATGGAAATGGAGAACATAATGATGGATTTTGTTGTTGGCCTACCAAGAACAGCTAAGGGCCATAATAGCATTTGGGTCATAGTGGACAGATTGACGAAGTCGGCCCACTTTCTACCTGTGAAGACAACGTACTCCGTGGATCAGTACGCAGAACTGTACATCAGTGAGATTGTTAAGCTGCATGGTATTCCGATGTCAATTGTTTCCGACCGTGATCCCAGATTCACTTCCAGATTTTGGAGAACTTTACAGAACTCCTTGGTTACAAAGTTGGATTTCAGCACGGCATTTCATCCACAGACTGACAGACAATCTGAAAGAACGATTCAGATACTGGAGGATATGCTAAGGTCGTGCGTATTGGAATTTCATGCTCCTTGGAATAGATATTTGCCACTTGTGGAGTTTGCATACAACAATAGCTACCAGGCTACGATTGGCATGGCTCCATATGAAGCTCTTTACGGCAGAAAATGTAGGTCCCCACTGTGTTGGGATGAAGTTGGAGAATCCAAGCTAATCGGCCCTGAGATATTGCAGCAGATGTCCGAGGTGATAGCTGCCATCAAACAACGAATAAAGATTGCTCAGAGTCGACAGAAGAGTTATAAGGACCATAGAAGAAGAGACTTAGAGTTCGCTGAGGGTGATGAAGTATTCCTGAAAGTGTCACCTTTCAAGGGCATAATGAGATTCGGTAAGAAAAAAAAACTCAGCCCACGATTCATTGGCCCTTTTCCCATCCTGAAGCGTGTGGGAAACATGGCTTACAGACTACAGTTGCCAGCGTCAATGGATGGAGTTCACAATGTCTTCCATGTTTCGATGCTGAGAAAATGTGTACGAGATCCAACTCAGATCGTGAAACAGGTGAACTTTGATATCATGCCGACGCTGACATATGAAGAAAGGCCCATACAGATACTGGACACCTCACTCAAAGTGTTGCGCAATCTTGTGGTCCCATTGGTGAAAGTTTTATGGCGAAATCATAATGTAGAGGAAGCCACATGGGAAAGACAAGAGGATGTCAGAGTCCAATATCTGGACCTCTTTGCTTAGGCAAATTTTGGGGACAAAATTTCTGTTAAGGTGGGTGGAATGTAACACCCGGCATTTTGGCCGTGTAAAAATCTGTTGAATTATTGTATGAATTTAAATTGCCATAAATACAATAACTATTTTATTGTAAATTTTGGAGCATTTAGTGAGGGGAGAACCGAACTAATGGCTAACTAAACAAAACAAGTTAGTTGGAAATGGATGGAAGGGTAAAATGGGAGGGAATTAAGGTTGGTGAAAGAAAACTAATAGTTGAGTGACACCTGTCAACTTGCTGGAGAAGCAACACCCATTTTCTCTCCCTTCCTCTTCTCTTCTCTTCACTCCTGCGTGAAGGACATCTCTGTTTCCTCTCAGCCAGGCGACGAAATCCATCGAAGCACCTTCGATCTCCTAGGTTTTTCCTTGCTTTCTGCCTAAGGTTCGTGCATTACCAAGACGATCAAGAACATCAACTCTGCAGCAACCAGGTAAGTTCATATCCGTAGGTTGGCCCTTAAGGCCCTACATCACGGAGACTCTAGGTTTTTCTTCTATCGGGAGGTTTCGGGTAGAGAAAGTTAGAGTTAAGTTCTGAGTTATCTGTTTTCTCTCTAGATTCTGTTGTATTATTCTGTTAACTGTTGTTTCAAGTTAAGCACTGTGAAAGTTCATGCATACACGTTTTCCCGAAAGTTCATGCAAAACAATGTTTTCTGTACACGGTTTTGAAGTTAAGAAAGATAAAACAGAATCTGAATGTAATGTATTGGTTAAGTGTGGGACGGGGACTGGCCCTCTGGTTTTATCCCTCCTTGGGATTCTGAAAAATTGTCCTTAGGACCCTCCTGGTGTTTAAATCCCTCCCTAGGATTCTGAAAAAAACTACTGAATGTCTGAATGTGCTGAAAGTGCACCTTACTGTTGCCAGTATCCCCTATAAGCCCCACTTATACCCCTCTGCCAACCGAAACGTAATGAATGGTCGTGGTTACTGTATTCTGAAAACGCGATGCATAGCATTTGCATCACTGCATAGAATCTATATCTATAAATTGTCGTGACTGAGGTTTTAGACTCATAGGTGGAACATCCCTGATGTAGGTACTGAAACCGTGAATGAGGACCTTGTGCCTCAAGATGATGAGCCTGAATGTAGTTTGGAGTGTCCGAGCTCAGGATGTGTGTGTGGGGCAGCTAGGCATAAATCCTGTCCAAGAAAAGAAGGTTTTGAAGTTCTGTATTTATGTTGTAAAAAACTTCTGTTATAAAGAATTCTGGAAATCCATGTTAAGTTCCTGTACTGTCTTGCGTTTTTATCCACCGATCACTGTTCACGTTTTTATCCACCGATCACTGTTCACGTTTTTATCCACGATCACTGTTCACGTTTTTATCCACCGATCACTGTTCACATTTTTATCCACCGATCACTGTTCACATTTTTATCCACCGATCACTGTTCACTTTTGTCTTATTATATCCACCGATCACTGTTCACGTTTTTATCCACCGATCACTGTTCACGTTTTTATCCACCGATCACTGTTCACGTTTTTATCCACCGATCACTGTTCACGTTTTTATCCACCGATCACTGTTCACGTTTTTATCCACCGATCACTGTTCACTTTTGTCTTATTATATCCACCGATCACTGTTCACTTTTGTCTTATTATATCCACCGATCACTGTTCACGTTTTTATCCACCGATCACTGTTCACGTTTTTATCCACCGATCACTGTTCACTTTTGTCTTATTATATCCACCGATCACTGTTCACTTTTGTCTTATTATATCCACCGATCACTGTTCACGTTTTTATCCACCGATCACTGTTCACGTTTTTATCCACCGATCACTGTTCACGTTTTTATCCACCGATCACTGTTCACGTTTTTATCCACCGATCACTGTTCACGTTTTTATCCACCGATCACTGTTCACGTTTTTATCCACCGATCACTGTTCACATTTTTATCCACCGATCACTGTTCACGTTTTTATCCACCGATCACTGTTCACGTTTTTATCCACCGATCACTGTTCACGTTTTTATCCACCGATCACTGTTCACGTTTTTATCCACGATCACTGTTCACGTTTTTATCCACCGATCACTGTTCACTTTTGTCTTATTATATCCACCGATCACTGTTCACGTTTTTATCCACCGATCACTGTTCACGTTTTTATCCACCGATCACTGTTCACATTTTTATCCACCGATCACTGTTCACGTTTTTATCCACGATCACTGTTCACGTTTTTATCCACCGATCACTGTTCACATTTTTATCCACCGATCACTGTTCACGTTTTTATCCACCGATCACTGTTCACTTTTGTCTTATTATATCCACCGATCACTGTTCACTTTTGTCTTATTATATCCACCGATCACTGTTCACTTTTGTCTTATTATATCCACCGATCACTGTTCACTTTTGTCTTATTATATCCACCGATCACTGTTCACGTTTTTATCCACCGATCACTGTTCACGTTTTTATCCACCGATCACTGTTCACTTTTGTCTTATTATATCCACCGATCACTGTTCACATTTTTATCCACCGATCACTGTTCACGTTTTTATCCACCGATCACTGTTCACTTTTGTCTTATTATATCCACCGATCACTGTTCACATTTTTATCCACCGATCACTGTTCACGTTTTTATCCACCGATCACTGTTCACGTTTTTATCCACCGATCACTGTTCACGTTTTTATCCACGATCACTGTTCACGTTTTTATCCACCGATCACTGTTCACATTTTTATCCACCGATCACTGTTCACGTTTTTATCCACCGATCACTGTTCACGTTTTTATCCACCGATCACTGTTCACGTTTTTATCCACCGATCACTGTTCACGTTTTTATCCACCGATCACTGTTCACGTTTTTATCCACCGATCACTGTTCACATTTTTATCCACCGATCATTTTTATCCACCGATCACTGTTCACGTTTTTATCCACCGATCACTGTTCACGTTTTTATCCACCGATCACTGTTCACGTTTTTATCCACGATCACTGTTCACGTTTTTATCCACCGATCACTGTTCACATTTTTATCCACCGATCACTGTTCACGTTTTTATCCACCGATCACTGTTCACGTTTTTATCCACCGATCACTGTTCACGTTTTTATCCACGATCACTGTTCACGTTTTTATCCACCGATCACTGTTCACGTTTTTATCCACCGATCACTGTTCACATTTTTATCCACGATCACTGTTCACGTTTTTATCCACCGATCACTGTTCACATTTTTATCCACCGATCACTGTTCACGTTTTTATCCACGATCACTGTTCACGTTTTTATCCACGATCACTGTTCACTTTTGTCTTATTATATCCACCGATCACTGTTCACGTTTTTATCCACCGATCACTGTTCACTTTTGTCTTATTATATCCACCGATCACTGTTCACTTTTGTCTTATTATATCCACCGATCACTGTTCACGTTTTTATCCACCGATCACTGTTCACGTTTTTATCCACGATCACTGTTCACGTTTTTATCCACCGATCACTGTTCACGTTTTTATCCACCGATCACTGTTCACGTTTTTATCCACGATCACTGTTCACTTTTGTCTTATTATATCCACCGATCACTGTTCACTTTTGTCTTATTATATCCACCGATCACTGTTCACGTTTTTATCCACGATCACTGTTCACTTTTGTCTTATTATATCCACCGATCACTGTTCACTTTTGTCTTATTATATCCACCGATCACTGTTCACTTTTGTCTTATTATATCCACCGATCACTGTTCACATTTTTATCCACCGATCACTGTTCACGTTTTTATCCACCGATCACTGTTCACATTTTTATCCACCGATCACTGTTCACATTTTTATCCACCAATCACTGTTCACATTTTTATCCACGATCACTGTTCACGTTTTTATCCACCGATCACTGTTCACTTTTGTCTTATTATATCCACCGATCACTGTTCACATTTTTATCCACGATCACTGTTCACGTTTTTATCCACCAATCACTGTTCACGTTTTTATCCACCGATCACTGTTCACATTTTTATCCACCGATCACTGTTCACGTTTTTATCCACGATCACTGTTCACGTTTTTATCCACGATCACTGTTCACTTTTGTCTTATTATATCCACCGATCACTGTTCACATTTTTATCCACCGATCACTGTTCACGTTTTTATCACCGATCACTGTTCACGTTTTTATCCAACGATCACTGTTCACTTTTGTCTTATTATATCCACCGATCACTGTTCACGTTTTTATCCACCGATCATTGTTCACATTTTTATCCACCGATCACTGTTCACGTTTTTATCCACGATCACTGTTCACTTTTGTCTTATTATATCCACCGATCACTGTTCACATTTTTATCCACCGATCACTGTTCACGTTTTTATCCACGATCACTGTTCACATTTTTATCCACCGATCACTGTTCACGTTTTTATTCACCGATCACTGTTCACGTTTTTATCCACCGATCACTGTTCACGTTTTTATCCACCGATCATTGTTCACGTTTTTATCCACCGATCACTGTTCACATTTTTATCCACCGATCACTGTTCACTTTTGTCTTATTATATCCACCGATCACTGTTCACATTTTTATCCACCGATCACTGTTCACGTTTTTATCCACCGATCACTGTTCACGTTTTTATCCACCGATCACTGTTCACGTTTTTATCCACCGATCACTGTTCACGTTTTTATCCACCGATCACTGTTCACATTTTTATCCACCGATCACTGTTCACTTTTTTATCCACCGATCACTGTTCACTTTTGTCTTATTATATCCACCGATCACTGTTCACGTTTTTATCCACCGATCACTGTTCACGTTTTTATCCACCGATCACTGTTCACATTTTTATCCACCGATCACTGTTCACGTTTTTATCCACCGATCACTGTTCACATTTTTATCCACCGATCACTGTTCACGTTTTTATCCACCGATCACTGTTCACGTTTTTATCCACCGATCACTGTTCACGTTTTTATCCACCGATCACTGTTCACGTTTTTATCCACCGATCACTGTTCACGTTTTTATCCACCGATCACTGTTCACGTTTTTATCCAACGATCACTGTTCACGTTTTTATCCACCGATCACTGTTCACATTTTTATCCACCGATCACTGTTCACGTTTTTATCCACCGATCACTGATCACATTTTTATCCACCGATCACTGTTCACATTTTTATCCACGATCACTGTTCACATTTTTATCCACCGATCACTGTTCACATTTTTATCCACCGATCACTGTTCACTTTTGTCTTATTATATCCACCGATCACTGTTCACGTTTTTATCCACCGATCACTGTTCACATTTTTATCCACCGATCACTGTTCACGTTTTTATCCACCGATCACTGTTCACGTTTTTATCCACGATCACTGTTCACGTTTTTATCCACGATCACTGTTCACGTTTTTATCCACCGATCACTGTTCACGTTTTTATCCACCGATCACTGTTCACGTTTTTATCCACCGATCACTGTTCACATTTTTATCCACCGATCACTGTTCACATTTTTATCCACCGATCACTGTTCACATTTTTATCCACCGATCACTGTTCACGTTTTTATCCACCGATCACTGTTCACGTTTTTATCCACCGATCACTGTTCACGTTTTTATCCACCGATCACTGTTCACATTTTTATCCACCGATCACTGTTCACATTTTTATCCACCGATCACTGTTCACGTTTTTATCCACCGATCACTGTTCACGTTTTTATCCACCGATCACTGTTCACATTTTTATCCACCGATCACTGTTCACGTTTTTATCCACCGATCACTGTTCACATTTTTATCCACCGATCACTGTTCACGTTTTTATCCACCGATCACTGTTCACATTTTTATCCACCGATCACTGTTCACGTTTTTATCCACCGATCACTGTTCACATTTTTATCCACCGATCACTGTTCACATTTTTATCCACCGATCACTGTTCACTTTTGTCTTATTATATCCACCGATCACTGTTCACGTTTTTATCCACCGATCACTGTTCACGTTTTTATCCACCGATCACTGTTCACGTTTTTATCCACGATCACTGTTCACGTTTTTATCCACCGATCACTGTTCACGTTTTTATCCACCGATCACTGTTCACATTTTTATCCACCGATCACTGTTCACGTTTTTATCCACGATCACTGTTCACGTTTTTATCCACCGATCACTGTTCACGTTTTTATCCACCGATCACTGTTCACGTTTTTATCCACCGATCACTGTTCACGTTTTTATCCACCGATCACTGTTCACTTTTGTCTTATTATATCCACCGATCACTGTTCACGTTTTTATCCACCGATCACTGTTCACTTTTGTCTTATTATATCCACCGATCACTGTTCACGTTTTTATCCACCGATCACTGTTCACGTTTTTATCCACCGATCACTGTTCACTTTTGTCTTATTATATCCACCGATCACTGTTCACTTTTGTCTTATTATATCCACCGATCACTGTTCACATTTTTATCCACCGATCACTGTTCACATTTTTATCCACCGATCACTGTTCACTTTTGTCTTATTATATCCACCGATCACTGTTCACATTTTTATCCACCGATCACTGTTCACATTTTTATCCACCGATCACTGTTCACTTTTGTCTTATTATATCCACCGATCACTGTTCACATTTGTTTAAAATCCACTTCTTCGTCAGTCTTCTGCCTATGTTTTTCCGCCTTTATTTCCAGTTTATTCTGTTTATTCATTCTCATCGTCCCTTTCTGTTTCCTGTTCTTCCCAGTCTCTTATGTTATTCACTTCTGTGATCTAGTTATAAATTAACTCCCAGTTTTTAAATCCAGAGAAAGTTCTATCGCTCGGTAATGTTTTTTTTTTTGGATTGCTTTTAAAAGTTTCGGTCTGTTTATTTACTTCTCCCACCTTTTATCACCCGACCCTGTCATTCACTGTAGCCCTACTTCCTGCATGACATCCAGTTAACTGTTTCCCATTTATTTTGAAAATACAGAGAGAGTTTTCTCTCCTTGAGAAGTTTTAAAGGTTCGTTTTATAAAAGTCCTCTGTCTTCTGTTCTTCGAACTGTAATTGTCATACAGTTTTATACATATGTCATCCAGTCCCATTTCCAGAGAAGGTTTCTTCTCCCTGTAACGTTCTAAAAGTTTCAAAAAAAAAATATAGTCTGTGTTTTTCTGTTATGTACCAGAGTGATGGCTTGGCTCTCAGATTCTGATCGGAATCGGGTATCGGGCTGTCACACTAATACACATGCACGAAGCATACCCTCCAATGTTTGAGGGTGAAAAGCTGTACTAAAGTTGAGCTGTGTACCCATAGCCTTATGTAAACTCTTCCAAAACTTAGATGTAAATCTAATATCCCAGTCTGAAATTATAGTGATTGGAACTCCATGCAATCTAACAATCTCATGCACATACAATTCAGCTAGTTGATCCATCGAGTATGCCATCTTCATTGGCAAGAAATGGGCAGATTTGGTTAGACGATCAACTATCACCCAAATTGCATCATGTCCCTTTGTTGTTCTAGGCAATCCTACAACAAAGTCCATCGTTATTTGTTCTCATTTCCATTCAGGAACTGGTAAGGGTTGTAACGTTCCTGTAGGTCTCTGATGCTCGGCTTTAATCTGTTGGCAAATCAGACACGATCCTACGTACTCTGCCACACTTCTTTTCATATTTGGCCACCAATAAAATTGTTTAAGGTCTCTGTACATTTTTGTACTGCCAGGATGAACAGAGAATTTATAGCCGGAACAAACCATCTATTTCGAAACTTGAGAATTCCATCCACAGAATAGTTGAAATCCGACTTATCAGTAGAATCCATGCTCAATTTGTACTTGTTGCACTCAACATCATTTGTCTGGGCTTTCTTTATTTTCTCTAAAATAGTAGGCTTCAAGGATATAGCAGAAAGCATAGCTGACATGCTGGACACAACTTTCAGGTTAAATCTTTGGAATTCTGTCTCTAAGGCTATTGGTATGTCAAGAATCAATGTTGAGGCTGATGTTGACACTATTCAAAGCATCAGCTACTACATTCGCCTTGCCGGGGTGGTAATTAATCTTAAAATCATAATCTTTGACAAACTCCAATCACCGGCGTTGTCTCATGTTTAGCTCTTTCTGTGTGAAAATATATTTCAGACTTTTATGATCTGAGAATATTTCACAAGATTGTCCATACAAGTAATGCCTCCAAATCTTCAATGCAAACACAACCGCAGCTAATTCCAAATCATGTGTAAGATAATTCTTCTCATGTGTTTTCAGCTGTCTAGAAGCATAGGCTATTACCTTTCCATCTTGCATCAAAACACAGTCAAGTCCAACCTTGGAAGCATCACAATAAATGCTAAACTTTTCATTCTCGATAGGGAGTGTTAGTATTGGGGCATTGGTCAATCTCTGTTTCAAGGTTTGAAAACTAAACTCACATTCCTCAGTCCATATATACTTCATGTTTTTCCTTGTTAACCGAGTAAGGGGTGTGGCAATCTTCGAGAATCCTTCAATAAATTTCCTGTAATATCCTGCTAATCCAAGGAAACTCCGTATATCTATAGCATTCTTCGGTTGGGGCCATTCCCTAACCGCTTGAACCTTGGCTGGATCGACAGATATTCCATCTCCCGAGATAACGTGACCTAAAAAGTGAACTTGGTCCAACCAAAACTCACACTTGGAAAACTTAGCATAAAGTTGGTGCTGCTTAAGTACTTCTAACACCATGGTCAGGTGTTTTGCATGCTCATCCTTAGTACGTGAGTAGATTAAGATATCAACAATAAACACTATGACAAACTTATCCAAATACTCATGAAACACCCTATTCATAAGATCCATGAAGGCTGCTGGTGCATTTGTTAGTCCAAAAGACATAACCAAAAACTCATAATGTCCATACCTTGTGCGAAAGACTGTCCTAGGGATATCTTCAGATTTGACTTTCAATTGGTAATAACCGGACCTAAGGTCAATCTTAGAGAAGACTCGCGCACCCTTAAGTTGGTCGAATAGATCATCAATCCTTGGTAATGGATACTTGTTCTTGATAGTTAATTTGTTCAATTCCCGATAATCGACACACATACGCAATGATCCATCCTTCTTCTTAACAAAAAGAACAGGTGCACCCCACAGTGAATAACTCGGGCGTATGAATTTTTTTTTCCAACAGTTCCTCCAACTGTTTCTTTAACTCCCTAAGTTCTGTTGGTGCTAATCTGTAAGGATTCTTAGATACAGGCTCCGCGCCTGGGTAAACATCTACAACAAACTCAATTTCTCTATCTGGCGGAAAGCCAGGAAGGTCATCTAGGAATACTTCTGGAAAGTCTTGGACAACTAAGACATTTTGAGGACTCAGTTTTCCTACAACTTGTGTGTCTATAGCACTGGCTAGAAAGCATAAATACTCTCCGCATGGAGAAGGTCTAGCATCGATAGGGACGATAACAGACTTATTCTTACACTTCTTCAAAGCTTGAAAGGTATGCTTCAAACCTCCAGGGGGTTGAAAACTAACTATTCCAGTCCTACAATCGATTGTGGCATAATGTTTAAACAACCAGTCCATTCCTAGGATTACATCAAATACCATTATCTCCATGATAATGAGATCAGCAGGCAGATACGCGTTTCCCACAGACACCACACTATTAAGCATTACTCGACTAGAGTGCATGCATTCTCCAAAGGGTAATGTGACATTAAACACATGTTCGGTTGGTGTAGGCTGTACATCTAACTTAACAGCAAATGCAGACGCTATAAAAGAATGTGTTGCACCAGAGTCTAATAAAGTGAAAGCAGGCATAGAATTGATCAATATAGTATCTGACACTACCGCGAGCTAGTCTTCATCACCCGACTTCATCATAGAGAATATCCTCACTTTATTTTCGCAGGGCCACTCTTTAAAGCTGGGCAGTCTCTGTTAATATGACCGACCTTGTTACAATTGAAGCACCGAGTGACTATGGGCTTCGGGCAATCCCTGAACGTGTGTCTAACTTCTTCACAGTTGAAACACTTTCCCGACCCAAATCTACACTTTCCCGGGTGACTTTTCAAACATACCGGGCATTGGGGAAACTTCCTAACATTCTGTACTTTCTTTCCTGCTCCCTGACTACTCTGGCCTTCACTGGACCTCTTCATCCCACTCTGTTGGTGTGGCTGATTAAACTTTCGTGGGGCTTCCTTTGCTCCAGTACACTTCATTTCTACTTCTTCCACTTCCAATGTCGTGGACACAACTTCATCGTAAGACAAACCTTTAATACCCAAAAACTTGACTCCTCTGTAAATCTCTGGCTTTAGTCCATGAATAAATTGGAACACCTTATCTTTATTCTAGTGAACAAGATGTCCAGCAAGCCTGGACAGGGACTCAAACGGTCTCCTGTACTCAGACACGGACCCTGTCTGCTCCAGGTTCAGAAACTCCACCTTCTTTCTAGCCTGGACGGTACTGTTAAAGTATTTCTCATAAAAAGTCTCCTTGAAATGCGTCCATGACATTGCCAGAACATCAGTGGTGGTCTCCATTGTTTCCCACCAAAGTAGAGCATCCCCAGCCAAATGAAAAGTTGCCAAAATGACTTTGTCTCCTTCTCCAACGTTGGCACATCTGAACATACTCTCGATCTTCCTAAGCCATCCCACAGCAACAGTCGGATTGGATGACTGTACCGATCACAAAACGACAAAATCTATTACTCACATCTACCGATCACATCCACCGATCACAAAACGACAAAATCTATTACTCACATCTACCGATCACATCCACCGATCACAAAACGACAAAATCTATTACTCACATCTACCGATCACATCCACCGATCACAAAACGACAAAATCTATTACTCACATCTACCGATCACATCCACCGATCACAAAACGACAAAATCTATTACTCACATCTACCGATCACATCCACCGATCACAAAACGACAAAATTTACTACCCACATCTACCGCTCACATCTACCGATCACATCCACCGATCACAAAACGACAAAATCTATTACTCACATCTACCGATCACAAAACGACAAAATCTATTACTCACATCTACCGATCACAAAACGACAAAATCTATTACTCACATCTACCGATCACATCCACCGATCACAAAACGACAAAATCTATTACTCACATCTACCGATCACATCCACCGATCACAAAACGACAAAATCTATTACTCACATCTACCGATCACATCCACCGATCACAAAACGACAAAATCTATTACTCACATCTACCGATCACAAAACGACAAAATCTATTACTCACATCTACCGATCACAAAACGACAAAATCTATTACTCACATCTACCGATCACATCCACCGATCACAAAACGACAAAATCTATTACTCACATCTACCGATCACAAAACGACAAAATCTATTACTCACATCTACCGATCACATCCACCGATCACAAAACGACAAAATCTATTACTCACATCTACCGATCACATCCACCGATCACAAAACGACAAAATCTATTACTCACATCTACCGATCACATCCACCGATCACAAAACGACAAAATCTATTACTCACATCTACCGATCACAAAACGACAAAATCTATTACTCACATCTACCGATCACATCCACCGATCACAAAACGACAAAATCTATTACTCACATCTACCGATCACATCCACCGATCACAAAACGACAAAATCTATTACTCACATCTACCGATCACAAAACGACAAAATCTATTACTCACATCTACCGATCACATCCACCGATCACAAAACGACAAAATCTATTACTCACATCTACCGATCACATCCACCGATCACAAAACGACAAAATCTATTACTCACATCTACCGATCACATCCACCGATCACAAAACGACAAAATCTATTACTCACATCTACCGATCACATCCACCGATCACAAAACGACAAAATCTATTACTCACATCTACCGATCACATCCACCGATCACAAAACGACAAAATCTATTACTCACATCTACCGATCACAAAACGACAAAATCTATTACTCACATCTACCGATCACAAAACGACAAAATCTATTACTCACATCTACCGATCACAAAACGACAAAATCTATTACTCACATCTACCGATCACAAAACGACAAAATCTATTACTCACATCTACCGATCACATCCACCGATCACAAAACGACAAAATCTATTACTCACATCTACCGATCACAAAACGACAAAATCTATTACTCACATCTACCGATCACATCCACCGATCACAAAACGACAAAATCTATTACTCACATCTACCGATCACAAAACGACAAAATCTATTACTCACATCTACCGATCACATCCACCGATCACAAAACGACAAAATCTATTACTCACATCTACCGATCACATCCACCGATCACAAAACGACAAAATCTATTACTCACATCTACCGATCACAAAACGACAAAATCTATTACTCACATCTACCGATCACAAAACGACAAAATCTATTACTCACATCTACCGATCACAAAACGACAAAATCTATTACTCACATCTACCGATCACATCCACCGATCACAAAACGACAAAATCTATTACTCACATCTACCGATCACAAAACGACAAAATCTATTACTCACATCTACCGATCACAAAACGACAAAATCTATTACTCACATCTACCGATCACAAAACGACAAAATCTATTACTCACATCTACCGATCACAAAACGACAAAATCTATTACTCACATCTACCGATCACATCCACCGATCACAAAACGACAAAATCTATTACTCACATCTACCGATCACAAAACGACAAAATCTATTACTCACATCTACCGATCACAAAACGACAAAATCTATTACTCACATCTACCGATCACAAAACGACAAAATCTATTACTCACATCTACCGATCACATCCACCGATCACAAAACGACAAAATTTACTACCCACATCTACCGCTCACATCCACCGATCACAAAACGACAAAATTTACTACCCACATCTACCGATCACATCCACCGATCACAAAACGACAAAATCTATTACTCACATCTACCGATCACATCCACCGATCACAAAACGACAAAATCTCCTACTCACATCTACTGATTGATCTCTGCCATTCGACGTCTGCCGAACGACGCAGAACCACATTAGCATTTACACTCTAAACCATCGGACAACTCTGCCTACTAAAAGAACTTATAAATTTTACTGCAATCATTCAAAAATACTTAAAACCACAACTTTCTAAAAATCCAGAATAGCAAGCTACAAATAAACCAATCGTGTTTTCATAGTCAGGATAATGCCAAAACATGTCAAAACATTAAAACTACTACTGTCATTAAAATCTTCAGCACATTTCAACAACACACTTGTCCACTAAGACTTCACATACTGACATTTGTTAAACCGCCCCTTCAGTGCACCAAACCGCGGCATAGATGTGCATTAACTTCGCCTATTCTTCTGTAAACTCAGAGAAATCATCTGTTGGAAACTCAGCACCTACATCACAAAACTCATCTATTAGCCTAATGCTAAATAAGTAGAGCAAATTTGAATGAAATACTGAACTCATAAATCCTAATCATGCAGTTTCTACTTTCACATCTCAGTTGCTTTTGTATTTGTTTCTCTGATCTGATCCTTCTGTACTATGGGTGGTGGATCAGTTTTCCCAAAGTATAAATCCTCTACTAGATTAAGGGGCAGATTAGTTCCCTTAATAGCTGATCTGATCCCTCTGTACGATGGGAAGTGGATCAGTTTTCTCAAAATATAAATCCTCTACTAGATTATGGGGCGGATTAGTTCCCTTAATAGCTGATCTGATATAATCTGTCCATGTCTCACCATGCCTTTACATGTAAATTCATTTTCGTTCTCATTCAATAAAACATGATGCATGACATACTGAAAAACATTCATAAACACACATAAACCCTACTGTTTTGTGATGTAGGCCCGAAGACACACACATACTCTACTTACCTGGTCTCTTGGAAAAGTTTGGTGGAAGGATACTCCGGGAGCTTACTCGAACCTAAAACCATAGACAGAGTATAGATTAGATCTTCACTAAACCTCATTCTAGGCTATCCAGAAGTCTAAAGAAACTAGTTGGAAGTTCAGTTCCTCGAACATTCCCGATTCATCACAAAACCTGAACTCAGCTCTCACTCACAGCATTCCTAGAACACTCATTCTACCGTAATCAAATCATCAAATGCATATTCTATATTCATCCTAAACCATCAGCAAGAAGAACTCAAAGAAGAACTCACCTAAGCTGAAGAAGAATCAGGCAAGAAAATCGCCGAGAGAAGGTCTATTGAGCAAGCTGAATACCAAATGAGGAAATAAACAGTGGCGGCTAAAACCCTTTGCTAACCGCTTTTATACACTAATCTTTGCAAATTATGCATTTGCCCTTGACTAACCAACTTTAACCTAATTGAGCAACCAATCAAATTCACTTAGTTCCATAAAATAAAAGTCACAAAAATGTACCTATTAAGAATATCAAGTTAGACAATTACCGATTGCTACATGAGTTTCCACCATGGTTTTATATTTGGTGGCAAGAGCACTCTCTGGAGTTATCTCTATTCCCTGATCCTATAAAAGAAAAATTTGTGCTCTGTGTCTGTTCTCCCTGCTCAATTCTCGTTTGCGCTCGGCTCTGTCTTTGGATTCGCGCTCAGCTCTATCTTCGGATTCGCGCTCCACTCTTCTTTAGAATCGTCTTAGATCTGGTATCATCTCGGTTGTTTCTTCAAACAATTAATTTCTTAGATCTGGAAGACAGTGAAAATCATGAATCATAGACAGTGAAAATCAAGACTTGGGTAGATTACTTTACTGTGTTTTGATTGATTCTGTTGTTGAAAAATGGAGAGATTCATGAAAAAATTTATTGATGGAAAAATTAAATAGGTGGGAAGAACTAGGACCGGACCAAAATTTTCGGTCCGGTCCCAATTCAATCCCAGTTCCTCCCATGGCCGGTTCCGGTCCTCAAAAATTGTTTCCCGAAAGTTCAATGTAACGCCCCAAATATAAAATCCCCAATTTGATTTTCTCAATTTGAAACCCCAATTTCAAAACCTTAAAATTTTTTCCCAAATCGTTTTATCAAATTAAATTCGAGCGTTAAAATCCTAATTCTATAATATTTTGAAATTCTCTTTAAATAATTATTGAAAAATTAAATGCGCGGAAGCTTAAAATTTAAACTGTAACACCCGGGATTTTTAAAGGAAAAATTGGAGAGAAAATAAAAGAATAATAAAATAGGTTGTTTTAATTAATTTAAAAGAAAAGTGAATGGTTTCTTAATTTAGGTTCGGGTATTCCCAATGAAATTAAGAACGAAATTTGTCGGGGAGTAGTGCTCGTAAAGCACCTCGGGAGAGTCTCTACAAGAGTTGTGTTGCGATACTGATACCGTGTAGGGCTGCCTTGCCGAGGAGTAGTGCTCGTGGAGCACCTTGGAAAGATCTCTATGAGGAGCTGTGATATTGAATAGAGCTGCTTCGCCGGGGAGTAGTGCTCATGGAGCACCTCGGGAGGGTCTCTATGAAAGATGCACGGGTAAAAGATTAATAAAGGAGAATGTAATGGAAACCAGTCTAGAGTGTAGAAATTGCATTTTGTTTAGTTGCATTTGTTATCCTTACTTGCTAAGCGTAAGCTTACGTGTGTGTGTGTGTTCTGTGGTGTAGGTGACGACAGAAGTACAGGTTAGAGCTACGAGGAAAGCTAGGATTGGGACGCAGTCGTTGATGTACGCTGTATGCCGGTGCGGGCAGTTGTCAGGGCGTCTCGACCCATGGTCTTCTGGGAATGTAGGCTTTGTCTTTTGGTAGTTTATTGTAAATGTATGTTTGTAGAAATGATGGGAATGCGTAATTTTCTTTTTGGTTGATGTTTTGAGAGTTATGGTATAGCTATTTGTAATTGTTGTATATAGTCATAGTTAATGGTTATGTGTCGCCCTATACTGTGGACTTTCTTCACTTAGGGATGTTAGTATTTTAGTTTTCCTCTTTACTGCTATTTGGTGATTTTGTATGCTGGATAAGTTGATGAGGAGTATTCTGGATTGGTTGGGATTTATTTCTTTGCAGGTACCTAGCATTTTGGAGGTGCCATTTTTAGGCGTTACTTTGCTAAAATTTTCGGGAAGGATGCCGTGGTGAGTCTAGGCAGCTGGGTATAGAGCTTCGGGAGATTTAGTTTTAAATTCTACGGTGTTCGATCTTATTTAAATTATAGAGGGCTAAAGTGAGCCAAGTAGCACTCCGAGCCAGGGTGGGTTCGGGGGCGTTACAAGATGGTATCAAAGCAAAATGGTCAATTCGTTCAAATGATTACCCGACAATGCCGGCTGCCATGTAACGTGCTTCACCGACTGTAAGTATTTCTTTAATTTTTGTTAGTTTATATTTAAGATCAGATTGTTTTAACCCTTGTTGTTTTGGAACTGTAATGGATTAGAAAATTCCAAGAGTACCGAGATAACCTCGGTGGATCCTATGAGCCAACTTATAGACGTAGTGAACTGATAGTTCGAATAGCTAGGAATTTATTGGAAAGGCGAAACGGACAAGGTAACATCCGTAGGATAGATAGAAGTAGAATTGAGCATAGAGAGATTAGGGAATCTTAGGTTGGGAATGTAAATAAGATACCCTAGGAATGTGAGAAAAAGAGGGATAGAACTCGTCCGAAGAATGTGTGCATTAGGGATAAGATTAAGTTGAAGAAAATTTCGAGGGTTTGACTCATATGTTGTAACGCCCCGAGTCGTCTGAACCCGGTTTGCTACCCATAACACTGAACCGAACCATGACGACTTGATGCTAAATTTAAAAAAGGAAATTTCGCTCGACAGTCAAAATTTGACTTTTTCTAAAAATTTAAAATATTTAAAACTTGCAGCGGAAATAATTCTAAACAGCAATGTAGTAAAACAAAACTATAAATCATGGTTTGAAATGTTAAGAGACAATCGGTAGTTTGGAATTAAAGTTTAAAACTGTGGAATACTAGGAGAAATCGCGGAAATCCAACGTATCTGCCGATGAGCAAAGCCAACGGAAGGAGCAAAAAAAATGAAAACAAAAAGGCTTCTACCGATGACGTGCACAAACAACGCATTACCATCTGCCGATGACGTCAACGCAACACCATCTGCCGATGAAGTCAACATAACTTCATCTGCCGATGAAGTCAACATAACTTCATACACAACTTCATCTACCGATGAAGTCAACACAAATTCATCTGCCGGCAGATTTCCATCTTCCGATAGACAAACGCGCGACATCTACCGATGACGTCAGCCGGATGATTCCTTCATCCAACATCTGCCGATCGCTAGACGACAAAAACCTACACAACATCTTCCGATAGACAACTTAACCATGACTCAACATCTACCGATAGACATCATCTACCAATAGAGAACAAAACAACATTTCATCAACTCCTCGTTATAAAACACTACTCCAACTACAGAAAAGGATTTACTTACTCTACTGAAATCATTCAAAAAAACGATTCAACCATTGCATTACTCAAAATTCAGCAAGTACTAACATCTAAACCCAACAAGATACGGTTATCAGGAAGGAAAACTCAAAACATGTTCAAAACTTTGAAATCAATTCTGTCATGAAAACTCAACATACTCAGACTGAATCTTTAACTACTAGTCCTCCACACTGACAGACATCAGTTAAACCGCCCCATCAGCTGCCAGAACATTGAATAGGTGCACTCCTCCAACCCGACTAGTCCTCAGTGAACTCAGTAAACACACCTGCTGTCACTTCTTTACCTACATCACAAAACTCATCTATTAGCCTAATGCTAAGTAAGTAATGCAAAATGAAATGAATTACTGAAACATAAACTCCTAATCATGCAGTTTCTACTTTCTCATCTCAGTTGCTCATTCATCGTTTCTGATTCAGATCCCCCTGTGAAATTGGGAGTTGGATCAACTCTCCCAAAGTATATATCCACTGACTCATTAAGGGGCGGATTATTTCCCTTAACAGTAAATATGATTCACATGTTCAGATCCCCCTGTGAAATTGGAAGTTGGATCAGCTCTTCCAAAGTATATTTATATCCACTGTCTCATTAAGGGGCGGATTAATTCCCTTAACAGTAAGTTTGATTCACTTTGCTGTTTCATCACATTCAATCCTCTCCATACCAATATGTATTCAAATTCATTTTCGTATACATTTTGAAAACATGATGCATGGCATACAAACACATCCAAGTAAATACAAACCTAACGTTTTGTGATGTAGGCCCGAAGGCACAAGCAAACATTACTTACCTGGTCTCCTGGAAATCACTTGTTTTCAACTACTCTGGAAGCCTTGCCCACCTAGTTTCATAAGCAGAATACCGATTAGATTACCACTAACTGTATCCTACATCACTCAGAAACCTAAGGAGCTAGTTTTGGAAGTTCTGGTCATCATACACTCTCAGCTCAGTACTAAATCCCGAACTCCATTCATTCACAATATCGACATAACACACACACATTGCGCTCCCTCTGCTATCTAACCACTGAAATCTCAAGTGAACGAAAGGAAAACTTACCTAGTTGAGGAATGAGGATCGGTAAGGAGAATCGCCTGGAGTTCTGCTGAGCCTGAGCTGAATACCGAGAAAGGAGAAATGAGGGAATAGTGGCGGCTAAACCTCATTAAACCCTTCCTTAAATACATTTTCCACTTTTCAAAATGCTAATTACTCTTTTGCCCTTGCATAGTTATTTATTAACCTAATCATCATTTTCTCTCAAATCCTCACATTATAAATGGTTAGTTAAATTCGGTTCAATAGAACCGGGTGCTACATATGTAACGAAGTCGGAACCGCTGGTGTTATAAATCGTTGAGGTCAAAGTCGATAAGTTTAAGAGTGGATAGGTTTAAGTATAGGATGTAAGTTAGAACTCAAATGCTGGGATTATGCAATATAGTTAGAAGAAGTGTTAGATTAGATTATGAATTTTTGGATGGACTTAAGAGGAAAGAGGTAAGCGAAGAGATAAGTAAATTTTAATGGAAGGTTAGATAAAAGGGTTAGCCATTGATTAGTTAGAGGTCCGTGTGAAACTGCGGTATTTAGAGAATATCAGATAGAAGGAAAGAAAGTTCACACAGAAAGGTTACAACTAAATTTAGGAGTAAGGGTAATTCAGGAAGGCTGTGAATCTAGGGAAGTTTCAATTTTGAAACTAATAAAGTTGAAGTCAGAGTGAGTATAGATCATTTAAGGTATTTGGGTGATGAGTGTTGAGTGTAAAGTTGGGAACAAGTTAATTAGACCTAAGAATTTGAGTGTTTGGTAATGACTGAAATTAGGAGTTAGACAAATTGAGAAATAGTTTATAGGTTTAAGAGATGAGAGCTTTGAGTATGAGGGTTGTGTTGGAATAACTAATGAAATGTCATGATTGTTTGAGGTATAAATTATCTTGATTGGCTGAAGGTAAGTAAGTGTAAGAGATAGGAGTGATAAGTTAGGAGTGAGATGGTAGAGTAGAAAAGAAAAGTGTAGGGAAGTCAATAATTGTAGAGATTATTGAGCGCTGTGGTGTATAGTTTGTGGTGTATAGTTTAGAATGACCCAATTTAGAATCGTAGAGAGTTGCCAAATTAGAGTGAATGAAAACTCAGTTAGTACTTCGAGGGTATAGTGAATTAATTTAGGTAGTGAGAATTCGGAATATGCGAATGATGTTAGAATGAGGAATAGGGGTAAGATGCGATAGTAAGATCGAAGGGAATTTGAAATCTAGAACTAAGGGTAATTTTGTGATGACCCGGATGTGTAAGTATGGTACGATGGCTGCACGAACTGGAACCCGGATGGCGGTATGTCCGCGCGGGCGAACCGGAAGGTGACAGGTCGTAAAAAGGGGGTCGTCACAATCCCACATCGCTTGGGGAAGTATGTGGAAATGAAACATATGTAAAGAGACCCTCCCAACATAGTAAGACGCGTTTTGGAGCACAATTGACAACGGATCCCATAAGAACTCCGAAGTTAAAAGTGCTTCGGCGAGAGCAATTCCAGGTTGGGTGACCTTCCGGGAAGTTCTCGCCAAACAAAGCCGTGGGGGGAGGATATTGGGCTACGGCCCAATCCCCATAGCGGACAATATCTTGCTGGGAAACGGGGTCGTTACAAATGGTATCAGAGCCTGTACCCAACCGAAAATGTGGCCAACGAGGACGTTGGGCCCCCGAGGGGGGGTGATTGTGATGACCCGGATGTGTAAGTATGGTACAATGGCTGCACGAACCGGAACCCGGATGGCGGTATGTCCGCACGGGCGAACCGGAAGGTGACAAGTCGTAAAAAGGGGGTCGTCACAATCCCACATCGCTTGGGGAAGTATGTGGAAATGAAACATATGTAAAGAGACCTTCCCAACATAGTAAGACGCGTTTTGGAGCACAATTGACAACGGATCCCATAAGAACTCCGAAGTTAAAAGTGCTTCGGCGAGAGCAATTCCAGGTTGGGTGACCTTCCGAGAAGTTCTCGCCAAACAAAACCGTGAGGGGAGGATATTGGACTACGGCCCAATCCCCAAAGCGGACAATATCTTGCTAGGAAACGGGGTCGTTACAAATTTGCGGTAAGATGTGTACTCATTAGTATCTTAGGATTACTCGATTGTGGTAGCATAGAGAGTCGTAGTGGTTTGTGCGTGTTTAGTAGACACAGAAGTAGAAAAAGATGAACTTAGCTAGAGAAATGAAAATTCAGTTAGAAGGGTTTGAAGGTATGAATTATATTATAGTTAGTGAACGTGTGAGTATTCGGGTTAGAGCGTAACCGATAGATGAGTAAGGGTATTGGGTAGGTGAGATGAGATGAGTACATTGAGAAATAACAAGGCCACAAATTTTGAGGACAAAATTTTTGTAAGGAGGGTGGATTGTAACACCCGGGATTTTTAAAGGAAAAATTGGAGAGAAAATAAAAGAATAATAAAATAGGTTGTTTTAATTAATTTAAAAGAAAAGTGAATGGTTTCTTAATTTAGGTTCGGGTATTCCCAATGAAATTAAGCCGGGGGTTATAATTAAGAACGAAATTTGACGGGTTTTCGAAGGGGCTAAACGGTAATTATCAATTTATTAAATTGTTGTTTTAAAAGAAAACAATTAAATTATTTTCTTTTAAAACAATCGAATGGCTTCGCGAAGAAGCCATTCGACTGTTTTTCATCGCGAGCCGAGAGGGAGAGCAGAACGGAGAAGGGAGAGCAACGATCGATTGGGCGTGAAGGTCATCGGCGGTTTCAGCGATTTCTCGGCTAGACGTCAGCGACAAGGAACTCCGGCCAGTCTCCGTGCACAAGTTGACCGGTAAGGCCCTGTTTCCTTGTTGCCCTGTTCTGGTCCGGTTTGAGGTAGAGAGTGACGAGCTGTATTAAGCTCCGATCACCGGTCGTTTTTGGCCGCCCTCGGCGTAAAATTGCCGAGCTGATTACTGGCAAGGAGTGTCGAGCAATGTGAAGCTCAGACTGAGCTAAAAATCTGAGAACCAGTGTTGATGCTCGGGTTTCTGTTGTGAAATTTTGATTGCTTTTGTTAGATTATATTAATTGGATGTTAGGGTGGTTGATTGGTGAGGAAACGGAGGAGAATTGATGGAAAATCAGAAAAGGGAATTTTTCGGTTAAATGGTAGATTTGGGTTTTCTGATTTTTGACCTAGCTGCGGCCGTTTGTTTTAAAATTGCTTTTGGCAGGTTAAAATAGGTTATTAGAGGAGTACGTGACCGCTGGAATCGTTCGATTCTGATAACTGACGTAAAAGTTACACGCGTTTGAAGTTTCGGGTCGATTTTTACCGAACCCACGTTTAGTTAGGTTTTAGTTGGATTATACTAGAGATAGTAGTTTGAGAGTAATTGTTGAATATAGGCTTGATTTTGATGAAGTTTGAATATTTTTCGTAGATCAAGCCGTAGATGGGCGGGGAACCGAGTATCCTCAGCGAGCTAGGACGCCAGGTAAGTAGAGGATTGTGTGTTTTGTTGCCTTCAGGCCTACACCACGGAACGGTAGGGATGTTTGTTTGTTTGGTTGTTTGATTGTTGTGTTTTATTTATGTTGTGCATTGTGTGGCATGCGTCAGGGTTTTAGAACCACGAAAAATGAGTTGTGAGCACGGGTTTAATGAGTGAGCATTAAATGTATAGAGATAATGAGAAATGCATCGTGATCCCGAGTAGAGCTGCCTCGCCGGGGAGTAGTGCTCGTGGAGCACCTCGGGAAGGTCTCTGCAAGGGATGCATCGCACTAGGCAGTGATAGCGTGTAGAGTTGCCTCTGTAACACCCGAGAATTTCCTGTAATGTGCGTAGCCTACGATTAGATGTGTTAGGAGAGTTACTCATTTAAGTTGTGTGTTGTGTATTGAAAGAGAAATAGGAGAAATATGGTTTGACAATTCAACCAAACCTATGAACCAATGAAAATTCAAATGGATGTTTATGCATTAAATAAATGTAAAGTGTGATGTTAATGGAGCCTTTCACGTTTGGAAAAGTCAAGAGAAGAAAAAGAGATAAGAGAGTAAATAAATGTTGTTGAAAAGTCAAAACACTTAACAACCAATGAAAACTTTTGTTGAAAATGAAAAAGGGGAAGTCAAATGGAATAATTGAATGGAGATTGAGGGAGAAGAGATGGCAGCCACGTTGAAGTGAATGGGAGGGCTTAATTGGTATTTCAATGGTTATTAAATGAATTAAAATAAGAAAAATGGTTTGACAATTCAAACCAAAAACATTTGAAAAGTCAAAGAACCAATAGGAATTAAGTAAAAATATAAATAAGTGAAATAAATGAAGGAAGAATGGAAAGGAAAAGGCTTCATTCACGTTGGAGGAAAAAGAGAGAAAGGGAGGGGGTTAATTGCAATTTTAGAATTTTGTGTGGAGGAAAATTAAAAGTAGGAAGAACTTGTGGATTAAAATGGAAGCTCTCCCTTCTCCATCACCACATTCACGATTTCAGCCATGGCTAGGGTTCTTCAAGCTTTCATCCATTGATTTTGTCAAGGCATCAAGGTAAGAATGAATGGGTTTTAGTTATATACATATTAGGTGTTAATTTTTGAAGGTTTAGTGTGTTTTTGGTGGAAATCGATTAGGGTTTTGGAACCCTAGATGGAGAGCTCCGAATTTTTAGTTCATTGGCTAGTTTTCTCTTTAGATTTGAGGATTTAGTTGTTTAATGAATTGGTTTAGGTTGATTTTAGGGAGAGATGGGTGATTGGTGAGGAATTGTTAGAAAACCAGTTTTGTACAATGTTAGGGCCGGTTCTGTTTTTCCATTTTCGAGTTGGCCAAGTTGTTTATTTGGTTAATTTAAGTGTTTCAATAGATAGTACACGTGTAGAAGTTTACAGATTGGGGTGGCACGTCGAAATCCGTTGAAAAACGAGGGAGTTACGACAGATTGAAGTTTGACGGTCAAAATGGTGCATAATTCGGGTTTTGTGTTTTGGGGAAGGAAGTTTGTGATAGTTTTAGTTAGTTTAGGTTAAGAATTTCTTTTGAGTTCATTAGTAAATTTCTAAGTTGAGTTTTCGTTATTTTAAGTAATCTAGCGAGTAGTTCGGTTGGACGATAGAAAATCTAGGAATTTTGGGTTTTGCGAGTTAGGTTGAAAAGTTGGTTAAAGCGTATGGTTAGAGTATTACTAAGTGATTTCTCTTTTGTTATGTTAGGGTGACAAGTGAACGATTGGGCTAACTGAGCGTAGAATTACGAGCACGCACAAGGAATCCAGGTAAGTAGCGGATGTGTGTGGTTTGCCTTCGGGCCTACACCATGGAACGGTAGGGAATTGGTTGTTTGCTTTGTTTGATTGTTTGTTTAGTTTTGTGTTGAGTATTGTAATTGTGTGACATGCATCACGGTTTTCAAACTACGAGAAACGAGTTTTAAGCATGGTTTTGCATGGTGAGCTTGAATCGTAAGGGATGGTGTGAGTTGAATCGTGAGGTGGTTTGTGTCGGAGTCGCCTAGTCGCGTTAGGGTAGCACCTGCGGGAAACTCCATGGGAGTTGTCCAGTCGCGTTAAGGTGGTACCTGCGAGGGACTATTGTTGAGTCGCCTAGTCGCGTTAGGGTAGCACCTGCGGGAAACTCCATGGGAGTTGTCCAGTCGCGTTAAGGTGGTACCTGCGAGGGACTATTGTTGAGTCGCCTAGTCGCGTTAGGGTAGCACCTACGGGAAACTCCATGGGAGTTGTCCAGTCGCGTTAAGGTGGTACCTGCGAGGGACTATTGTTGAGTCGCCTAGTCGCGTTAGGGTAGCACCTGCGGGAAACTCCATGGGAGTTGTCCAGTCGCGTTAAGGTAGTACCTGCGAGGGACTATTGTTGAGTCGCCCAGTCCCGTTAGAGTGACACCTGCGAGGGACTCCAGTGGAGTCGCCTAGACGCGTTAGGGTGGCACTTGCGGGGGACTTTGTGTGGGTGGGACACCTGCGAGGGACTCCAGTGGAGTCGCCTAGTCGCGTTAAGGTGCGGTGTTAGCGTGTGTGATGAGCTCTGGTTACGGTTATGTGAATGAACAACGAAAAGCAAACGAAACAATAGCAACTGAGCGAGTAGAAACTTCATGTGTTAGGGGTTGTGTTGCATTATGTTTGTTGTATGCATATTTCCCTACTTACTAAGCATGAGGCTGATGTTTTGTGTTCCGTGGTGAGCATGAGGCTGATGTTTTGTGTTCCGTGGTGTAGGTATAGACGGGAGTACAGGTGAGGACCTAAGGAAAGCTAGGCTTGGTGCGCAGTTGGTGATGTACGGGGCATGCCGGTGCAGGCAGTTGTCGGGGCGTCTCGATCATGGTCTTCGGAGGGTTGTGAGTGATGATTATTATTTTGGTATTTTTGATGTATCTAGTTTGTGACTGGGAGATTTGATACGTGTTGGCACGTTGTTTTTATAAAGGTTTTCGTAATGAATTTTTAAAGATTTCGAGTCGTTGGGTTGTTGAGTAATGGTGGTGGTATTTTGGGCTTTTAAATTATATATTCTCAGGTTTTATATTGCAGGTTTTGGTTTTAAAGGATTTAGGCGTTATGCCATCCATTTGAATTTAAAACAAACGACGTCGGGTTTAAGTTTGCTATTTTTATTTATATTCGGTTGAAGTCGGTTTTCTAAAATTTTTACGGGAATTGAAGGTTCGAGTGTCGGGGAGGTATGGTTAAAGTTTCGTGAATTTTGGAGGTGTACGGGGTGGAGAAATATGAGGAAAAGTGGGGAAAGGTAAAAAGGAGTCAAAATAGAAGGTTTTTAAGCATTTTGGGTCGAGAAAACCCGAGGAGGCCCGATCGGTCGGGCCTCGGACCGCGACCAATCTCGGTGGGGCGCACAGGCGCGCCCCAGCGCGCAGGCGCGCGCCCAGCGCCCTATTTGTGCCGTTTTCTGATTTTTTTTTCAAATTTTTCCCTATTTCTAAAATGTTTTGACCCGACATTTTTTGACGTATTTTAAACGTATTTTGGGCCCGTTTTCCAATGAATTTCGAGGGTTCGAAAAAGCCGAAAACGAGTTTTAAAAATTTACTAAAATTAGTTTTAAATGATATTTTAAACGTGGGATCGGTTTGCAATCGTAGCGCACCGAGCCGGGGTGGGTTCGGGGCATTACAGCCTCGCCGGGGAGTAGTGCTCGTGGAGCACCTCGGGAGGGTCTCTACAAGAGTTGTGTTGTGATACTGATACCGAGTAGGGCTGCCTCGCCGGGGAGTAGTGCTCGTGGTGCACCTCGGGAGGGTCTCTACAAGAGTTGTGTTGTGATACTGATACCGTGTAGGGCTGCCTTGCCTGGGAGTAGTGCTCGTGGAGCACCTCGGAAGGATCTCTATGAGGAGCTGTGATATTGAATAGAGCTGCTCCGCATGGGAGTAGTGCTCGTGGAGCACCTCGGGAGGGTCTCTATGAAAGATGCACGGGTAAAAGATTAATAAAAGGAGAATGTAATGGAAACCAGTCTAGAGTGTAGAAGTTGCATTTTGTTTAGTTGCATTTGTGTGTGTGTTCTGTGGTGTATGTGACAACAGGAGTACAGGTTAGAGCTACGAGGAAAGCTAGGATTGGGACGCAGTCGTTGATGTACGCTGTATGTCGGTGCGGGCAGTTGTCGGGGCGTCTCAACCATGGTCTTCGGGGAATGTAGGCTTTGTCTTTTGGTAGTTTATTGTAAATGTCTGTTTGTAGAAATGATGGGAATGCGTAACTTTCTTTTTGGTTGATGTTTTGAGAGTTATGGTATAGCTATTTGTAATTGTTGTATATAGTCATAGTTAAGGGTGATGTGTCGCCCTATACTGTGGACTTTATTCACTTAGGGATATTAGTATTTTAGTTTCCCTCTTTACTGCTATTTGGTGATTTCGTATGCTAGATAAGTTGATGAGAAGTATTCTGGATTGGTTGGGATTTATTCCTTTGCAGGTACCTAGCATTTTGGAGGTGCCATTTTCAGGCGTTACTTTGCCAAAATTTTTGGGAAAGACGCCGTGGTGCTTAAAGGTTAGGATTAGGGGAAATTAGTGAGTCTAGACAACTAGGTATGACATAAGAGAGATTCGGGAGATTTAGTTTTAAATTCTGTGGTGTTCGATCTTATTTAAATTATAGAGGGTTAAAGTGAGCTAAGTATGTAACACCCCTAATACCGTACCCGTATTTCCATACATTTTTTTTTTCTATACTTATTACTTTCCTTTACTTTAAATAAAACTTTGTGCGGAATTAAAACTGTAGTTGAAATCAAAACTGAAATCAGAATTAAAATGGAACCTGTCATTTAAAACAACTATAAAACAATTAATAAAAGAAACTTAAAACATTAAATTAAACATTTAAAACCATGCAGAAAAGTGGGAGGGCAGAATTGGGATTCTGCCCCCAAAATATCAAGCAGCGATCAGGCGCTGTGCGTAGCAGCGACTGATCGCTGCCATGTATTGATCAAGCAGCGATCGGTCTCTGCTGAAGGCAGAGACCGATCGCTGATGGTGAGATCACTGCCCAAGCAGCGATCGATCTCTGCCAAAGGCAGAGATCGATCGCCGCATATGCTGCCAAAGCAGCAAGCAGGGCAGCGATCGATCTCTACTTGCTGCAGAGATCGATCGCTGCACCCCTTATGCAGCGACCACCCAAGCGATCAGACTTCTCCCTGGTTTCTTCCTTCTATTTTCGTTCATTTTTCGTTCAATACTTAGCTCTCTGGAATTCCAGAGAGCAGAACACAATCACAACTCTCTGGAATCCGATTCCAGAGAGCAATACACTTCACTACTTTCTCCTCTCTGGAACATGATTCCAGAGAGCATTCCTTCACCACTTCTATCACCCTAAACACTTCAACATTTATCATTCTATACCACTTTTACATCTTTAAACCAAGTGAATTTATGCGTTAACTCAACCAACTCGCGTCAGACTTTACGAAGTCCAACTGCGTGGATAGCTCTAAAAACCGAGCCTATCCGTAACAACCTAAACCATTTCAAAACATTTCAAAACATTTAAATCAACAACCCAAACATTTCCAGAATTTCAAAACAAACGTCATTACTTAAAAACATCCTATAATATCTATAACGTTATCAGACCAAAATATCCCAAAAACCCTCAGAGTCCATACATACATAGACGATCCCCTCGGGTCAAAAGCGCCTCGACTGCTCAGCGCACTCCCACGGCCATCATCCATCAACTGCATCCCTCGTCAGGAGGAGGAACGTCGTCCTCACCTGGCTCAATATCGCCTAAGAGATTACCTACACCATACAGACACATGTGAGATACAAAATCTCAGTAAGCTACGTAAATGCAGATGCATGCATGCGTGCGTATGCCATTCAGAAAACGTTCAGATTACCAATTCAGATTCATTTACCAATGCCTTTACAGATTCATTTACAGATACATTCACAGATACATTACGTCACAGACAGAATTGTCACCGAGATCTCAGCCCACTAAATGGAAAGGATACATTCCGCGGTCGAACTACCACTTTCCACTTAGATGGGGGGGGGTACATGCTCAAAAAAAAACCAACAGCCATGCCTGAGCCCCACCTCGCGTAACCAGAAACAGATTACATTCATTAATTACAGATTACGTTCATTAATTACAGATTACCTTTCTTTTCTTAAAACACGTGCGGAAATCCATTTTCATGACATTTGAAATCCGTGATGCATGAACAGTTCATATAAGCAGAAAGTAAACAACCAACGTGCATACATTCATGGCAGTAAAGCAGAACCTATAAACAACTAACCTAACTACCCAACCAGAATAACCTAAAACAAACAGTTCCTCGAGTATTCTCGAGACGACGACGGAGTATGGTGCAGACCTTTGGGTCAAAGTAAGTCACGAAAACTTACCTGGAGCGCACTGAATCACTAGCTTCGTCCACGGGAGTCGTGTGTCTGAGAAAACACGATATTCATAGTTAGAACCGATTTATACTATAAACGTCCAAATCACGAAATCCTTAACTATAGAATTTTCCTAAAATTCCAACTTAGCTAATTAAAGCATTTCGAACGTTAATTAAAGCTCGATAATCCGAAATCTTAAATGACGAGTTTTTCCTAAAAACCCGAAATTTTACCAATTTATAACTTTTTCGCAATTCGACTTTTCTTCGTCCAATAACGTTCAATACGTTCACTATATACGTAATTATAGCTAACCTATTAATTACGAAGCCTAAATCGCGTTTTTTAACGGAAAACCTAATTTAAACCCTAACCCTAAATCGAACCAAAACTCGAAATAAACGACCCAAGACTAAAGCTACATACCGAGGGTAGCGAGAGGAGAAGAAATGACGAGGAACGGAAGAGAAATCGGAGGTCGGAGCTCGTTGGATCGCCGCGGCCAGAGAGGTTTGCGCGAGGGAGGGAGGAAGAAACAGAGAAGAACACTTCTCTGGAAAGTGATTTTCGTAGAAAATCACAAAGGCATTTTGCCTTTTTAACAAATAATAAAAGTTAAATGTTCAAATGACGATCTTGCCCTTTCTTAAGTTTTTATATTAGTTTCGTCATTCGGTTCGTTAATCGTTTAGCTATTCGGTTCCTCCGAACTTCCAAACTTCCCCAATAAGCTCAACTTAATATTTGAGATTTAATAAAACTGTCCGTTCGTAATTTGGACATTGTTTACTATTTTTACTAAAACGTCCTTTACGTTACTAGAAGCGTATTTACTCGGAATATAGTGTTTGATCTCCGAAAATCTCCGTAAATTCCTTAAAATTCTTATTATTCGTTAGAATCGTAATGACACTTTCTTTTTGTAAAACGGACCTGATTTGACATATTTACCAAAAATGCCACTAATAATATAATAACAATAAAATCAAAGGTCCGTACAAACCGGATATTACAAAGTAGCTCTCCGAGCCAGGGTAGGTTCAGGGGCGTTACATAAACATAATTAAATGGGTCATCATTGAAATAAAAACAGAATTAATAATTCATAAAATTTATAAATAAAATCCAACAAAACTTATTCAAAGTTTTCGTGAAATATCCTTGAAATTTTAGACATACTAATTTACATAATTTCCTTAAAAACATTTCATTCTTCTGTATACTCATTTGCCTCTGGAGGGTTCTCGATCATAGTCATTTATTCTTTAGATAAAAATTCACCTACATCACAATTTAAAAAACTGCGAGAAATAATCTCAGTAAGTGAGAATACGTGCAGTTGCAAAACATGTACTTTTACCGAATCCTGTTAACAGTTACATACTGGTTGGAACTCATTTTCGAACCATCTTTTAAGACTTGGCCATCTCAAGGCTTCATCATCTTTTATTTTTACTTTTACTTTTACTTTTAACGTTCAAGCTCACCATCCCAATGTGGCTTTTGCTATCATGTAATTGCCATCAATTTCATTATTTTCATACACATGCAAATGTCCTACAAATTTTTATCTTTTAAATTATTCTATAACAATGCCTAAATATGAGTTCTCACATATCAAATCGTGTAATAAAACAGTTTTAGGAAAATAACATAAATTTATTGTGATGTAGGGCCGTGGCCAAAACGTTGGAAATTTGTACTTTCACTTACCTGTATTCTGAGCGAGTAGAGTTATCGGGATTTCTGAAATTCCAAATAATTTCCTGCCTAAATTATCAGGTATTAAATTCATACATAAATAAATCCAAATTGAAGAATAATTTAGGTAAAATTTCCTTACGTCACTCGTAGGTCGGATATGGTCGAATTAAATCGATTCGGACAACTTTCAAAAATTTTCTATCTAAATAATATCCAATATAAATTTCTCACTTTAATAAATCAATTTCACAAGAATTTAGGAAGAAATTCCTTACCGGTAAAATCGTAGATCGGTTCGGGTCGAAATTTGAGTCGGGTCAAAATTTCAGGTCGGTTCGGGTTCAAGTCAGTTCGGATGAACAGTACCGGTCGTGAACAGTGCTGGTTCGGGTGAACAGTATTGGTTTGGGTTGGCTGAACGGTTCGGTTTATTCTTAAATGAACTAGTTCAGTTCAGTTTTTAAAACAAATCCCTCTTCCTCTTTTTCTTCTTCTTCTTCGCGAGGGAGAGCAGAGAAAGGGAGAGAGATCGAGAGAGAGAGAGAGAGAGAGAGAGAGAGAGGGTGTGGCTGAGGGAGCACCGAACGCCAAGCGATGCTGGAGAAAAGGTTCGGCCGAGGAGGGTTTTTGCCAGAGGGGTTTGGTCATTCGGTATTTTGTCGGAGAGGAGTTCGGCCGAGAGAGATTTTTTCGTCGGAAGGGGTTTGATAACTGTTAAATTATAGTTATTTTATACCACTTTTAATTGATATAACTTGTATAATTTGAGTAAATATAAGGAGAAAATTATGGAATTTACTATAATTGCTGCAGGATGCCGCAACATCAGAATATTGACTGAATTTAATGTATTTAACATAGATTATCAGAAAAATAAACAGATTTTTATCACTGATTTGAATTATATATTTGCAGAGTTATTAACGGGAAGATCGAATTAAAAAGGTGAAGATTAAGGAGAGAGAGAAAATAATTGAAGGAGATGATGGTTTCCAAAAATAAAGGAATCTAATCAAAGAGCCGTGGCTGGAATATTTTGAGAAGATAATGGAGAGAAAGGAGGCCAATCGGATGACATAAACGGTAGATAAAATCGGATGACAGAGAACGGTCGAAAATGAAAATAGATGACAGAAAACGGATGACAAATGATAATTGGATGACAGAGCAGCAATCTGATGGCAGTCGACAAATAGAAGAAGGGATGACAGAACAGAAAATGGATGACAGAGAATGGTCGACAAATGAAAACGGCAGAAAAATGAAAACGACAGACAAAGCAGCAGTCGACAAATAGCAGTGGATGACTTAGGAGAACGGATGACAATAAAGAACAAATCAAGAAGATTTTATCATAATGATAAGTCGTTGATCAAGGAAATCAGCGGATTAAAAGGAGAAAAGAAAGGAACAGACTGGAGAGAGAGAAAAAAAAAGGATGACACGTAGAACGAGGAGAAGAAGCAATTATAAAAAAGAGGATTTTTATTATTTTGGCTGCTAGAGGGGAGCTCTGGATTTGCATCAAGGGAACCGACGACAATTTTTAGCTTTCTTCTTCTTCTCTTCTACTGTTAATGTTTCTAGTTTTATCATTATGATTTTAAGCTAAACTTTTTAATCTTGGTTAGGCAAGATAGTACTCATTACATGTTTTTATTCTGATCTATGAATGCTACATATTTTTCATTGAACGATTGCTCATGATTTTTATTGCATAATACGAATTGTGTCGATAGGCAAATTTGTTTTCACATATTCTTATTGTATCGATAGGTAAATAGGAATTAGAGATGCATGAGTAATTGAATAAATTATAATTGTTGTAAAGTAGCTAACATTAATTTATTTGGCGTTAAAAATAGGTTGACACGAAAATTCAGATTAAGTTTTTATCTTTTCAAAGTCGAAAAGAAAATTCTGAAACGAATTTATCTAGGCAATTCGACAGAACCTTAGAAATATTATGAATTCTTGCTGTTCTGTAACTAATGTTGTAGTATCATGAGTAAATTGCATGTAATGAGGAAATCAACCCTAACCAAGGCTTTTCCCATAATTACCTTTTTAAATCATTTCCATTTTTAGTCTTATTTAATTTCGAGTTATTTTAGTTCATCATTCCTTACTATTTATTTAATTTCAATATTTTCATCTTTATTTTATAGAAATTTATAGCAAGATTAATTTGATTAGAAATTCCTCGTGGGATCGACTTTTACTTACTTTATTACTTCGTTAGCGACACGTGTACTTGCGTTAGAGTGTAGAAAATCATTAACAAGTTTTTGGCGCCGTTGTCGGGGATATTTCTTAATTATTTTATTTTGCTATAAATTTTTATATTTGTTTTTTTTTTTTCAGGTACCACTGCTTGATGTGTGACGAAGAAAATTACCAGGATCTTGTACCCATAGATCCAGAAATCGAACGAAAATTCAGAGCAAGAAGAAGACAGCAACAACAACCTTTTATTGGCGGGGACAATATGGCTCATTTAGAAGAAGAAAGGAACAATGCTGGTCATGCTGTGGATGACAGAGACAGACCCATTCAGGACTTTACCATCCCCACTCTTGATTATTTAAATCTTGGAATTGTGAGACCATACCTTCGTGCAATCAGATTCGAGCTTAAACCGGTGATGTTCCAAATGCTTCAAGCAGTCGGGCAGTTTAGTGGAATGGTTACCGACAACCCGCATCGTCATCTAAAAGTCTTTGGAGAAGTTAGCGACTCTTTCAACTTTTCTAGAGTTTCCGCAGAAGCATTGCGACTCAAGCTCTTCCCATATTCTTTAAGAGATAGAGCAAGAGACTGGTTAAACAGCATTTCATCAGACACCATCACTATGTGGGGAGATCTTGCCAAGAAGTTCATTATGAAGTACCACCTACCAGTGAGGAATGCGAGAATGAGAAATGAGATCACCAGCTTTTTGCAAAAGGATGGGGAGTCACTATGCGAAGCTTGAGACAGATTTAAAGAATTATTGAGGCAGTGCCCCAACCACGGAATACCACACTGGATTCAACTGAAGACGTTCTACAATGGGTTAAATGGTCAGACAAGATCGATTATTGACGCAGCTGTAACGCCCCGAGTTATCTGAACCCGGTTCGTTACCACTAACGCAAACATCACCAAGAACTCTCGGAGCAATTTACAATTTCACTCGAGGATCAAGATTTGATGCTTATTAAAACCTAAAAATGTTTAAAACTTGCAGCGGAAAATCATTTAGACAAGATGTGAATTAATAAAAACTGTAAAATAATGTTTGAAAGAATCAGTTGAAGTGTCAAGGAATAATTAGTTGAAGGAAGTAAAAGTTTAAATCGTTAAATACCGATGGGGTGACAGAGGTCAAACGCCCCTGCCGACGACTAGTCAACGGAATAGGCCATATATAAATAACATGCTTCTGCCGATGACGTCACGACTCAAACACAGCTGCCGACGACTAGTCAACGGAATAGGCCATATATAAATAACAGGCTTCTGCCGATGACGTCACGACTCAAACACAGCTGCCGACGACTAGTCAACGGAATAGGCCATATATAAATAACAGGCTTCTGCCGATGACGTCACGACTCAAACACAGCTGCCGACGACTAGTCAACGGAATAGGCCATATATAAATAACAGGCTTCTGCCGATGACGTCAGCAGGATAACTTAATTATCCAGCTTCTCCTGCCGGTGACGTCAGCCAGATAAACCCATTATCTAACTTCTGCCGATTGCTAAACGGCTAAGCAGAATGTCCTACTTATGCCGATGACGTCAGCAGGATAACTTAATTATCCAGCTTCTGCCGATACGTGCTTATCACGTGACTTTTAAAACGTATGCCGATAGAAGGCAAGTTTACTGCTTATCAACTACCGGTAGGACAACAAAACAACTACTCTTCTCCTGCCGATAGACTTTACCAAACAACATCAAATAGACGTATTACTCAACTTCATATCGATGGACTGAACAATTTGACAGTAAACTTGACTAACAATTGGACTCAACATTTTACCAAAACTCATTCTAAAACACCTCAATTCATTGTATTACTCAAATTCCGTAAAATCAGCATTCTAGAAATTCAACAGGACACTAACATCAAAAATTCTAAAATGTATTCAAAAGGTTGCAATCTCTACTGTTATAAAAATTCAACATACTCAGACTAAATCATTGTCAATTAATTTCTCATATCTGCAGACATCAGTTAATCCGCCTCAACAGTTTGCCGAATCAGAACATGAGAGTACTCCTCCAACCACATCTATTCATTTGCACGATCAAGGAAATCACCTGCTATATTCTCAACACCTACATCACAAAACTCATCTATTAGCCTAATGCTAAGTAAGCAGAGCAAGAAATGATGGAAGTACAGAGATATGCAAATCCTAAATATGCAATTTCTACATTCCTCTTCCTCAGTTATATTGCATTCATTCAACCGGTCTGATGATCCCTGATACAATGGGAGGTGGATCAGCTTTCCCAGGGTATGAATCCACATATATGTCACTTAAGGGGTGGATTAGTTCCCTTAACAGATGATTGATCCCTGATACAATGGGAGGTGGATCGGTTTTTCCCAAGGTATGAATCCAGTTATGTTCGATTAAGGGGCGGATTAATTCCCTTAAAAATGTATTGTCCCAATCTGTTCACAACTCACCATGCTACTTCATGTAAATTCATTTTCGTTTTTCTTTCCAAAATATGATGCATGGCAATTGAAATAAAACATACTTTCATGCATACAAGAAAATCCTGGTGTTTTGTGATGTAGGCCCGAAGGCAAATACAAACTCTACTTACCTGGCCCTCCTGGAATTACTTGGTTGCTAGCTACTTCGGTTTAGCTCAAACCTAAAATCGTAGGCAGTATGTTAGTTATACTTCATTCTAAACAATCCAGGAGTTTAAGGAAATAAATTATGGAGTTCGGATCTTCGTGCATTCCCATTTCACAGAAACCCGAATCTATACCAAAATCATAGCGTTTTCCTCGAAACTTCATACATTGTATTCCCTCAGCTTTCTAACTACTAAAATCACAAGAAGACGAGGAGAGTTCACCTAGGTTGAAGGAGAATCGAACAGGGGAATCGCCTGGAGAATCCTGCTGCTCGAGCTGAAAAACCGAGAGGAAATGAGGGAAAGGGTGGCGGCTACCGTGAAATAACTCAAAACCTCTTTCCTTAAATACGTTATCCACTTTTTAAATTTCCAATTACTCATATGCCCTTGTCTAGTCATCCACCAACCCTACATTTAATATTGCCATATAAAATGCACCATTAGCTACAAGAGATAGAGAATTGGTCTATATAAAAACCGGGTATTACAGCAGCAGCCAATGGAACTCTTCTGTCGAAATCCTTTAATGAAGCATATGACTTACTAGAGAGAATGGAAGTAATTAGCTATCAGTGGCCTTCAGACAGAAATCAATCTACAAGGCGTGCAGCTGGGGTTTATGATCTAGATAAAGTTGCTGAATTAAATGCAAAGATTTCTATGTTGGAGAATGCGATCAAGACAATGAACAAACCACCGAAACCAGTAACCAGAGAAGTTTCCTGCATTTTTTGTAGAGAGAATCACAATGACAATTCATGCCCCACTAACCCAGAGTCTGCCAATTATGTGGGATATAATAGAAACAATAACCCATACTCACAGACTTACAACTCTAGATGGAAACAGCATCCAAATTTTCAATGGAATTCACATCAGCAGCAAAATGCTACAGCATCAACCAGAGCAACAAAAAATTACACTCAAGGTTTCTCACAACCAAGTCAAGAACCAATGCCTCAAGAAAAATCAGAAAGCTTTGCAAGGGAATGTGCTGCTAAGACAGACGTGATCTTGCAGAACTTGGGTGCATCAATGAAGAATATGGAGACACAAATGGGGCAATTGGCTCAATCTTTAAGCACGAGGAACGTGGGGTGATTACTGAGCGATACAGAAGTGCCACAAAAACCTGGACTGGAGCATTGTAAGGCCATTGTATTGAAGAATGGAAGGGAACCCGAGATTCCAGAAAAATAACATAGAACAGAAAATTTAAAGAAACAAGATGAGGTGGTTGAACAAAAGGATTTAGATGAATCAGAAAAATGTAACCCAGTGACTAATGATGTAGTTAAACCGCAGCAACAACCCAACTATCAGTGGAATTCTCAGTCCAGAAGCTCTAGCTCTGAATCTTCGCAGCAACCACAATAATATTCGCAAGATAGTATTCCTCATCAAAATAAGCAGTGACATTCTAAACAGTCAACCTTGTTAGAGCAAATGATGAAGGATTACATGACAAGAAATGACATGGTTATGCGTAATTTAACAACTCTGATTCATAATATAGCAATATCTCGCAGAAATCTTGAAACTCAAATGGGTCAACTTGTTCAAGCCATGAATAACAGATCACAAGGCATACTACCAAGTGATACGGAAATACCCAAGAGATAAGGAAAAGAACACAGCAAATCAATTCTGTTACGAAATGAGAAAGAAGTTGAAACAGTGTTAGAATCAGTAAAAGAAACAGAGATGGTTGAAATAGAGATAGAACAAGAAAATAATGTGGAAGAAAGCTTTAGAAAAAGAGAAAATGATGAATCTGGCGCTGATGCTGGAACAAAGCCACAGCATCGAGCACCAGTAAACAAAATGAACGACCTCCACCTTCATTTCCACAAAGACTTCAGAAGCAACACCAAAAAAAGCAGTTTAAAAAATTTTTGGTTGTTCTAAAGCAGCTACACATTAATGTGCCTTTGGTGGAAGCTCTTGAACAAATGCCCAACTACACGAAATTCATGAAGGATATTCTATCCAAGAAAAGAAGGTTGGGAGAATATGAGATGGTGGCAATGACTGAAGAGACGAGCCACATCCTACATAACAAGATTCCACCTAAGCTGAAAGATCCTGGTAGCTTCACCATTCCTTGCACGATCGGCAAACAACTATTTTGGAAAAGCTCTGTGTGACCTAGGAGCAACTATCAACCTAATGCCCATGTCGATTTTCAAGAAACTGGGAATAGGAGAAGTTCGACCCACCACTATAACCTTGCAACTTACTGATCGCTCACTGACTCAACCTAAAGGGAAGATAGAAGACGTGCTCGTGAAGGTAGACAAGTTCATTTTTCCAGCAGACTTTATTATACTGGACTATGAAGCAGACCATGAAGTTTCCATAATTTTGGGAAGACCTTTCTTAGCTACGGGGAGAACATTGATTGATGTCCAGAAAGGTGAACTTACAATGAGAGTTAATGATCAGCAAATCACATTCAATGTGTTGAAAGCGATGAAATTTCCAGATGAGGCTGAAGATTGTTACTTGATAAAAGATGATGAAGTGCCACATGACAAAAAAAGCATTCAGTACCAGCAAATAGTAAGAGAAAAAGTTATGTAAAGAGAAAGAAAAAGAAAAGAAAATGGTGTGACAGAGAGATACAGCAAAGGAGAATCAAAAAAGGACAATTTATTTTACTCTGTAAACTCAAGGTTGAAGTTCTTCTCAGAAAAATTGAAATCTCGGTGCTCTGGTCCCTTTGTAGTGATTGAAGTTCACCCATATGGCACCTTGGAATTAAGGGATAAGAAAAGTGGTAAAGAGTTTAAGGTCAATGGCCACAGAGTGAAACAATATCATGAAGAAAAATTGATGGAAATTGCGTCAATTTCTCTAAAGAATAAAGAGGCCACGTGAAACATGGAGAAGTCAGGCTGAGGACTTAAAACATCAAGCACTTATTAGGAGGCAACCCAATTTTTGATATCCTTTTGTGTTGATTTTTGTTTTTTTTATTATTTTTTTTAGTTTTTGTTTTCAATAATGTTGATGCTGCAATGTTTGCTGTAGCATTGAAGAAAAAAAAAATTTCAGGTCTGCACAATTAGGGGAAGAAGAAGAACCACGCCATCATCCAAATGCTGCAAGCAGAGCTGCAGCATCAGCCGAGAACACAGTGTACCAACAACAAATCATGGAGGGATTAAAGCTTCTCGATGAAAGACTAGCCAAGCCAACCTTCCCTCACTTTCCCACAATGCTGCTACAGGACTCGGACTCTGAATCAAAACCTGCAACATAATCATCCAGGGAAGTACTTACCCCCTAGTTTAATTTTGAACTTTATTTTGTTCGACAGTGGGGACACTGTCGTGTTTGAGTTTGGGGGTAAAGAAATAGGATGGATTGGCTGTTGGCTGTGACACATATCTAATGAATAGCAATGAAATTTCTTAATATCTCCTAATTTAGTAAGTTATTGAATAATGTCGTTATCACACATCATTAGAAATTAATTAAGATTTATTCTCATAAGCTTAGTTGCTCCTAACACATAAACTCTTTTTTGGTTGCTTAGGAATATCATCCTTACTAGACATTACAATTATATCTAGGTGTCAATAATTTCGTGTTTGATTAAAAAAATTATCAATGAAAGACTTCTTCTAAAAAATATAAAATAAAAACATATAATAAATAATAAGTTTTGGGGTTATAAATATATATAAAAGAAAAAAAAAAGGAATAAATACAATTTCCTAATCCACTTTCAATTTCGAGTGAGCTTTTTGGATACCCGATGGATAGAAATAAATTAGAGGAACTTTAGGAGGAACTTCGTTGCATATTTATTGGCTATACTCCTCTATTTGATATGAGTATATATATTGAGGTGACACTATTGAGTAACCGGAGGACTTCATCACCAATGTTGTCAATCACGTAAAAAGGTAGTGTGACTTATAGATAAAGTCAATGAAAAAAAAAAATAATAATAATAATAAAATTATTATATATCCCTCTCCCTTATAAAAAAAACATAAAAGAAAGAAGAAGAACTTTTGAAAGCTAATGGATTTAGGAAGCACATTAAAGAGTTGACATCCTATGATATGTATTGTGATGTTTAGTATTGATGGTTGAACTTAGCAATTTAAGAGGAGTTTGAGCGTACACACAGTTTGAAAATTACTTTATTGAGAATTAAATCTATATTGATTGCTTTTATTTGTGATAGTGAAATTTTTTTAATATTATCGGTTGATGTTAAGATTAATGGTAGCATTTGTGGAGTTTTTGTATTAATGGCATTGACGAATGAATGTTGAACTTTAATGTTGGTGATAGTAAGTTGAGAAAGAATGGAAGTCAGATTAAACTTCGGTAGTTGAAGGTATAAATGTCGTTCACGTAAGAAGGAGCAAAGTTACGCATACGAGGTGTTCAACAGAATACCTAAGAGGTTTAAACTAGAATCTAGGAGGTTATCTTAGTTAGGAACTTTAGCTAGTTTTGAGGTTGGATTATTCGGGATTGATTTATAACATTTAAATGTGAAATGTCTTAGGTGGAAAAGAAGAAAAGTGCACGGCTTGCTAAGGAGTACAGGTAAGTGAGTGTTAGAGTTATTCGGGATTGATTTATAACATTTAAATGTGAAATGTCTTAGGTGGAAAAGAAGAAAAGTGCACAGCTTGCTAAGGAGTCCAGGTAAGTGAGTGTTAGAGTTCGGCCATTAGGGCCCTACATCACAAGGGTACTAGGGAATTAGTAATGATGACTTCTTAATGATTCTATTCTGTTGAGCGTTTTGTTATGATGAGTAGAATAGCGTATGGTATTATATATGATAGATGGTTTGTTCTCGATAGTGCAGTGTTCCTTTATGCATTCATGTATATGCATCATGTTTTCCCATCGACGAATGAAATGTTTTACATGCATGATTTATGTGAAGAAAATGTAACAAGAAGAACATGAGAATGAAAAATACGAAAATGTTAAGTGAGGGTTGGGGTGGTATGGCCATGTCAACAAAACTGTCCATCTCGAGGGACCATGAATCACTGTCCATGCAATGGACCATGAATATGTGTCCGTGAGGACCAGGTACACGCACTTTGCCTACTCCCCAGCACGAATCCCTCCTTAATCCATGTCAGTGAAAGATGATACATGAACACGAACATGATTCGCACGATATGAAACAAGAACACGAACATGATTTTCACGAAGCATGCATTCATGAGCATTTATGTATATGTTGCACTTCTTACTAAGCATTAGGCTTATAGTTAAACTGTAACGCCCCGAGTTTTCTGAACCCGGTTCGCTACTCAATGCTCGAACATGACTAAGAAATTTTTTTGATTAATTTAAATCTTCACTCGACAGTCAAAATTTGACATTTTTCTAAAAACTCAAAACATTTAAAAATTTGCAGCGGAAATCATTTGAACAACAATGGAGTTAAACAAAACTGTGAAATAAACATTGTTGAAATAATCGTTGGGAATGTTAAGAAACAGTAGGCAAATGGGAGATAAAAATTGAAACCGTGGAATACTTGAGGGGTCGCAGAAGTCAAACGCATCTGCCGATGGACAAAGTCAACGGAAGAAGCAGAAACAGGAAGTAGGAGGCTTCTACCGATGACGTTGATGTATTTTACACACTTATTTATACTTTTTACACTTAGTTTAATAAGTTTTTCTCAACTGTTTGAAAGAATTTGATGAATTTTGTGTAAGTGCGCAGATTTATGAAGTTAAATAAAAAATGATGGAATAAAAAAATGCTTCAAGCTTTGTTCGAATTTTTCCCAATCAAGCAAATCAATTATACAAAAGTCATTGAAATAGTGCATCAGAGTTGTATAAATGGAAGTGAAATAATCTGCTCAAGAGTTCTACAAGATGTTCAAAGGACAGGGTCTCCACGTCCCCAAAGTCTCTCCTGCTTGGATTCAAGACGTTAAAATTCACAAAAGCAAATGGGAACTCACAGCTCCACCCAGATCAGGAACTACACAGCAGATGGAAAGACAGAGGTGTACAAGGAAATAGTTGAATTTGATGATGAGAATAATACAGTGACCCTGGATATACAACAGAAGAGTGAAAATAGATATACGAAAGAAGCCGAGAAGCAGAGAACACAAATGGCAGCAAATCAAGCAGCGATCAATCACCTGATAATTTGGAAAGTGAATCAAGCGGCAATCAAACGCTTACCAAGTTGGAAAGTTTACTTACCTAATCTATACCATTAACCTAAGGAAAGAAGGAATCAAAGCCATGGATCGGTTGAAAAAGAAAAGCATAAAATAACCTAAAGCAGCGCCTTAGGAAGGGGGAATTTTGTGAGAGCAGCAGGGGGCTGCGTTCGGCGTCGGCGAATCGGGCAAGCAAAGATTCGGCGATTGAGGGATTCGGCCTTAAGGGGTTCTGGGCAGGCGGCGACGGGGAGTCTACGATTTTGGAGAGCTTCGGCTGGGCAGTCTGCGATTTCTCCACAGAGGAGAGGAGTCGGCGATTGGAGGCGAGAGCGCAGCGACTGGGGGAGAAGTCTGGGATTCTGGCGATCTTGGAGTTCGGCGCTTCCCCAGCACAGTAGAGGAGATAGAGGAGCGATCGGAGTTCGGCGACTTGGACAGAACGAGGCCGGCGATCTACAGGGCAGCAGAGTTCAGCGACTTTCAGGGCAAGAAACAGAGCGAAGATTTCGGCGATTTGGCGAGCAGGAAGCATCAAGCGATTTTCACTAGTTTTTCTTTTCTTTTTATTTCAATTATTTTTATTTCTATTATTTTTATTTCCATTATTTAATTATGCAATATTCTAATATTTTTGTTGTTTATTTTTATATTAGCATGAACTAACTTTTCTACTAGGGGCTACGATGTAGCCAGACTACGTTTATTTTATGTTCTTCGTTTAATTATATTTTATGATTATTTCTTCCAATATTGTTGACGCATTTAATTTCTTTTCTTAAAGTCTGTAAATTTCTGGCCAATCTTTACTTGATTTTTGGGGTGTTTTGAAACCGAGAGGTGATAAATACCCGAGCACTAAAATTAATGTCATGAATATACGTAGGCTAGAGATAGTTACGGTATTTGTGTGATCACTGTGATTTCTTGATTTATTTGTATTTGATTAATGTAGGATTTGAGACTGAGAAGTGATAACCCATTAATCAGATAAACTGCGCAATGCTCGAGAGAGATTGTACTAGAATTTAGTGAAATCGATCATCAACATAGGAAGAATATTTATGAATCTAATTGCGAAGAACTGAAATAAATATTGTCTTGGTAAAATCGTAGTACCTAGGCTTTTATCAATTTGATTTAATCTCAGTTTATTTGTTTTGTTATTTTAATTTAGTTTATTTTTATTGTTTTAATTATTTTAGTTGTTTATTTTAATTTCAATCCTTAAAAATCATAAAACGTGTGTTCAATTTAGAATTAAGATTAATTATTTCGATTATTAATTACAAGTCCTCGTGGGTTCGACACTCTATTTTATCACTATATTACTTGTTGCGACTCGTACACTTGCGAAATATTTTGCACAACAAGTTTTTGGCGCCGTTGCCGGGGACTTAATTATTAATATCGAATTAATTATTTTTAGTTTTATTTTGAATTCTATTTATTTCATTTCTTTATTTTCGTGTTATTCTCAGGTGTATGCGTAAAGAAGGAGACGCTAATCTTCTCCCGCTTAATCTTGAGATCGAGCGTACGTGTCGACAACATCGTATAGAGAGAAGAGCAGTTATTCAATCCGAGCGTGTCATTATGGGAGATAACAGGGCAGACAATATTGAAAATCGTCCACTTGTTAATGTTGAGACCCGGACCCTACTGGATTATGTTATACCTACTGTATCCGGAGTACACTCAGCTATTCGCAGACCGGCCATCAATGCTAATTTTGAAATTAAACCGGGCACCCTGCATATGATTCAACAATCTCAATTCAGTGGATTACCTTCAGAAGACCCCAAAGATCACATTGCAAATTTCTTAGAGGTATGCGACACTTTCAAATTTCACAATGTGGGGGATGATGCATTGAGACTACGGCTATTCCCATTTTCATTACGAGATCGTGCGAAGAACTGGCTTAACTCTTTGCCCGCTAATTCTATTACTACGTGGGAAGATTTATGCCAGAAATTTCTTTCCAAATTCTTTCCATTCGAGAAGACAGCTAGACTTCGCAATGATATTATTAACTTTACTCAGTTCGATGGGGAGACATTATATGAGGCATGGGCTCGTTTTAAGGAGATGTTGAGAAAGTGTCCCAATCATGGTCTACCGATGTGGATGCATATTCAGACTTTTTATATGGGATTATCAGCTTCTACTAAGACTCTGGTTAATGCAGCAGCAGGTGGAGCTTTAATGAGAAAAACGGAAGACGCCACTTATGAATTATTAGAGGAATTAGCACTTAACAATGACCAGTGTCCAGTGGAGCGATCGATTATGAGGCGCACATCGGGTACTCCAGAACTCGAAGCTATGAAAGCTCTGACTCTACAAGTGGCCTCATTAACTAAGCAACTACAAGAATCTCATATGGCAGCAAGTGTTGGGAAACCGATGAAGGTTAATTGTCAGTGGTGTCAAGGGCCGCATTTGAGTGAAGAATGTCAAGAGGGTAATCCTATGTCGAATGCAACAGCAGAGCAAGCCAACTATATGGGCAATTTCAATCGTCAAGGAAATCTGAATTCTAATACTTACAATCCAGGTTGGCGTCAACACCCAAATTTTTCATGGAGGAATTCTCAGAACGCTATGCAGCCACCTCCAGCAGCTCAACCCGAACCATTTCAGCAAGTTGAAAAGAAAAGTGATCTAGAAACGGCCCTTTTGCAGTTTATGACCGAGACTCGGACTACAATGCAAAATCAATCTGCCCAAATTCGCAGTCTTGAAAATCAACTTGGTCAATTCGCGAGCATTATTAATAGCAGGCCCCAAGGCTCACTACCAAGTAACACTGAAGTAAATCCGATAGAGCATTGTAATGCAATTACCACTCGAAAGGGCACAGTAGTTGAACCAGTGCAAAAAGAGAAAAACGTGCCAAAAGCTGTTAATGAGGAGTCCACTGCCGATGGAGTTCAAAAGTCATCACCAATTCATGCCTACCCAACTCTGGTACCGTTTCCACAAAGATTGAAAAATGTGAAGCTTGACAAACAATTCTCTCAATTCCTTGAAGTCTTCAAGAAGCTCCACATTAATATTCCATTTGCCGAAGCTTTGGAACAGATGCCGCGTTATGCTAAATTTTTGAAAGATATTCTTTCCCACAAGCGCAAAATAGATGAGTGTGGTTTTATAACTCTTACAGAAGAATGCAGTGCTATTATTCAGAAAAAGCTACCTCAAAAATTAAAAGATCCGGGAAGTTTTACTATACCATGCGAGATTGGCAGTTCTGTATCTACCAGGGCACTATGCGATTTGGGGGCGAGCATTAATTTGATGCCTTTGTCTATATTCCGGAAACTCAATTTAGGTGAAGCAAAGCCGACAGAGGTTACATTATTAATGGCCGATCGTTCTATTAAACACCCGAGGGGAATCATTGAAGATGTGCTCGTAAAGGTCGACAAATTTATATTCCCTGCCGATTTTATTGTGCTTGACATGGAAGAAGATCAAAATGTGCCGATAATATTAGGGCGACCATTCTTAGCTACAGGTGGGGCTGTCATTGATCTTAGAAAGGGGGAGCTCAAATTGCAAGTACAGGATGAAGAGGTAACATTCAAGGTGTATAAGTCAATGGAGTACCCAATATCTAGCGCTGACATATTTCGGGTGGAACTCCCTAACACTGTTACAATGGAAGCCTCACGTCAACTAAGCGACTCTCTTGAGCATAATGGGAAGCAGTACGTTAAAAATTCGTGGGAGTCGACATTACGGGTCACACCATCTATTAAGAAACCACCCGACTACGCAAAGCATCTGGCGAATGACAAGTTGGTACATGGGCAACAATGGTTACCATATTGGGACGGTACAGTTAAAAATGCAAATTCCATTATATATCTTGACCCAACATGACGCAGCATATCGTCAAGCTGATGACGTTAAAACACGCACTTGGTGGGAGGTAACCCATTAGTTATTTATTTTCCTTTATTCATTTTTCTTTATTTTTATTTTTATTTCCGTTTATTTTTGTTTTTGTTATTTTCATTTTCGTTTTACTTAGTTGTAGTTTCGTTTTCATTTTTATTTCGTTTTCGTTTTCGTTTTCATTGTATTTTCATTTGTTTTTATGTTTTAGTTTCTTATTTCATTTTATTTTCTCTTTTTACTTTATTTCACTTCTTTTATTTTTACTTTTATTTTTATTTTTCTTTTTTTTTAAATAGGTTTCGATTAAGTCATTTTATTTCCTTGTTATCATTTTATTTATTTCATGTTAAAATAATAATAATAATAATTTCTTCATTTATTTTTATTTTTATTTTTATTTTATTTTACTTTATTTTTTTTTATTTATTTTTTTTTTCTTACTGTTATTTTTAGTTTTATTTAGTTTCTTGTTTTATTTTCTTTTTATTTATTTTTCTTCTTTTATTTCATTTTTTTTTCTTCTTTTAAATAGGGTCCGAGTTAGTTATCTTAAATTCTTTTTATCGTTTTATCATTTTATTTTATTTTATTCAGTTAATTATAAATATTAAAAAAAAAAAAAAAAAAAAAAAAAAAGCGCTTATGCTCGAGTACTCCTTCGACCACCACTCCACGATCAGCTCAAGACATTATGAGGTACGCGACTTTTACCCTATATTTTTTCTACATTGAGGACAATGTCTATTTTAAGTTTGGGGGTGATTCTAGCGTATCTTAGCACTTTGATATATTTTGGTATTGCAATCTGAAATCTTGGTTGAGGTGTCGATGATGATTTAAATGATTGATTCATGCTTTAATTCCTTGAGAAATGCTGAGTAAAAGAATAACTTGTTTTAGTTGCATTGATTAGAATTTACAGAGTTATCTTCAAAAATCTGAACACGTTTTATTCTTGTTTGATTCTATTTGTTGGTGATATACTTGTGTAATCTACTTAGAGCGAAACTCAAATACAGTAAGGGAGTGATTGAGCGTAAACACGGTGAGGGAGTGTAGCTCCAGTCAAAAGTTTGATAGTGAGGACATTGAGAGGAAAATCTTTCTTAGTTTTGCCCATTATTCACGAATGCAATTGAAATTTTTCAGAAATAAGAGAATGATTTAGGCCATCTTTGAACAGTTTGAGCTTTATGAGCCTACCTTGTTGTGTCATTTAATGACACCCATAGTCACCCTTTTGAGCCTATTATTTACAATTCATTTGTCACCTGAAATTAGCCTAGCTTTATATATTTCTCTTACCTTATTTATTGAGCACGGGGATATTGATCTAAATTAAGGGAAAATTGGAGGAAATGGTGAAAATCAAAAGCAACTCCTTTGTCATCTGTTTCGTTTTAGAATATTAAGTTGTTGTATTTACGTTATTTGTCAATTGAAAAAAAAAAAAAAAAAAAGAAAAAGAAAAAGAAAAAGAAAAAGAAAAGAAGCAAGTTTGACAATTTAGTTTTCTTTCTAGTATTTTTTTTATTCTCCGTGAATAATATGTTTGTATTGATTTAGTTTTGTAATAATGACAAAGGAGTTGAGTTGAGTGATATTGAGTGAATCAAGTTTGGGGTGAACAAAGGAAAGAAAGTTTGAGCAAATTCAATAAGTAAGTAAGTGAATGGAAGAAATTTTTGATTGGATGAAATAAGGAGGAATGAGTGGTGCTCTAAGTATTCGCTTGAATCCATAAAATTCCTACCCTTTAACCCGGCCTTTCATTACAAGCTTGTGAAGACCTATTGACTTTTGTTTTTGATTTATTGATATTTGCTATTAGTTGGATAGTGGGCAAGACTAGTGAATGATTAGAGTGACTGGAGCGATCCCGAGTGAAATGAGAATGATATCCTTACCTGTAGCTACATTAGTTGAACCAACAATTAGATGAAGATAAGAATAAACACACACACACACGTGGATTTCTAAGTAAGTTATTGTCAATGCACTAATATGAGTTATTTCTTTTGCAAAGTGTTACACTTGGTGTTTTTAGTATGAGTTTTTCAAGCTGAGACAAATTACCGAAAGCCTTGATTCAGATTGTTTTACCATTATATTACATTGAGCATTTTATATTTGATTGAGATTATCTCTGTGTTAACTGAGTTATATTTTGTTCGCTTGAGGGCAAGCTTTCATTCAAGTTTGGGGGTGTGATAAGTGTGTATTTTACACACTTATTTATACTTTTTACACTTAGTTTAATAAGTTTTTCTCAACTATTTGAAAGAATTTGATGAATTTTGTGTAAGTGCGCAGATTTATGAAGTTAAATAAAAAATGATGGAATAAAAAAATGCTTCAAGCTTTGTTCGAATTTTTCTCAATCAAGCAAATCAATTATACAAAAGTCATTGAAATAGTGCATCAGAGTTGTATAAATGGAAGTGAAATAATCTGCTCAAGAGTTCTACAAGATGTTCAAAGAACAGGGTCTCCACGTCCCCAAAGTCTCTCCTGCTTGGATTCAAGACGTTAAAATTCACAAAAGCAAATGGGAACTCACAGCTCCACCCAGATCAGGAACTACACAGCAGATGGAAAGACAGAGGTGTACAAGGAAATAGTTGAATTTGATGATGAGAATAATACAGTGACCCTGGATATACAACAGAAGAGTGAAAATAGATATACGAAAGAAGCCGAGAAGCAGAGAACACAAATGGCAGCAAATCAAGCAGCGATCAATCACCTGATAATTTGGAAAGTGAATCAAGCGGCAATCAATCGCTTACCAAGTTGGAAAGTTTACTTACCTAATCTATACCATTAACCTAAGGAAAGAAGGAATCAAAGCCATGGATCGGTTGAAAAAGAAAAGCATAAAATAACCTAAAGCAGTGCCTTAGGAAGGGGGAATTTTGTGAGAGCAGCAGGGGGCTGCGTTCGGCGTCGGCGAATCGGGCAAGCAAAGATTCGGCGATTGAGGGATTCGGCCTTAAGGGGTTCTGGGCAGGCGGCGACGGGGAGTCTACGATTTTGGAGAGCTTCGGCTGGGCAGTCTGCGATTTCTCCACAGAGGAGAGGAGTCGGCGATTGGAGGCGAGAGCGCAGCGACTGGGGGAGAAGTCTGGGATTCTGGCGATCTTGGAGTTCGGCGCTTCCCCAGCACAGTAGAGGAGATAGAGGAGCGATCGGAGTTCGGCGACTTGGACAGAACGAGGCCGGCGATTTACAGGGCAGCAGAGTTCAGCGACTTTCAGGGCAAGAAACAGAGCGAAGATTTCGGCGATTTGGCGAGCAGGAAGCATGAAGCGATTTTCACTAGTTTTTCTTTTTTTTTTATTTCAATTATTTTTATTTCTATTATTTTTATTTCCATTATTTAATTATGCAATATTCTAATATTTTTGTTGTTTATTTTTATATTAGCATGAACTAACTTTTCTACTAGGGGCTACGATGTAGCCAGACTACGTTTATTTTATGTTCTTCGTTTAATTATATTTTATGATTATTTCTTCCAATATTGTTGACGCATTTAATTTCTTTTCTTAAAGTCTGTAAATTTCTGGCCAATCTTTACTTGATTTTTGGGGTGTTTTGAGACCGAGAGGTGATAAATACCCGAGCACTGAAATTAATGTCATGAATATACGTAGGCTAGAGATAGTTACGGTATTTGTGTGATCACTGTGATTTCTTGATTTATTTGTATTTGATTAATGTAGGATTTGAGACTGAGAAGTGATAACCCATTAATCAGATAAACTACGCAATGCTCGAGAGAGATTGTACTAGAATTTAGTGAAATCGATCATCAACATAGGAAGAATATTTATGAATCTAATTGCGAAGAACTGAAATAAATATTGTCTTGGTGAAATCGTAGTACCTAGGCTTTTATCAATTTGATTTAATCTCAGTTTATTTGTTTTGTTATTTTAATTTAGTTTATTTTTATTGTTTTAATTATTTTAGTTGTTTATTTTAATTTCAATCCTTAAAAATCATAAAACGTGTGTTCAATTTAGAATTAAGATTAATTATTTCGATTATTAATTACAAGTCCTCGTGGGTTCGACACTCTATTTTATCACTATATTACTTGTTGCGACTCGTACACTTGCGAAATATTTTGCACAACAGACGTCAGCTGGATAATTCAGTTTTCCAACATCTACCGTTCACAAAACGACAAGTCTTGCGCCTCGGATCTACCGATACGTGCTTCTCACGTGGTCATTTAAAACATCTACCGATAGAGAATATCTGCCGGTGGACACGTGCAGCTCACATGACTCTTAAAACATCTACCGATAGAGAAGGCTACCGTGGAACACGTGGCACCTCACATGACTACCGGTGGACACGTGCACCTCACATGACTCCTTAAACATCTACCGATAGAGAATATCTACCGGTGGACACGTGCACCTCACATGACTCCTTAAAACATCTACCGATAGAGAATATCTACCGGTGGACACGTGCACCTCACATGACTCCTTAAAACATCTACCGATAGAGAATATCTACCGGTAGCTTAAGAGCTCTACATTATCCGATAGGTAAATTACTCGACTCCTGCCGATGGACTAAACAACATGGCAGTAAACTTTACTGTAAACCGAGAAAGTTCCGACTATCAGAAAGACTTAAGCATTTTACCAAAAACCGTTCAGAGACAATTTAAATCATTGCATTACTCAAATTCAGTAAAAACAGCATTTTAAAATCCAACAGAACACTAATGTCAGGAATTCTCAAAACTAATTCAAAAGGTTGCAACCACTACTGTCATGAAAACTCAATGTACTCAGATTGAATCATTATCAACTAGACCTTCACAACTGCTGACACCAGTTAACCCGCCTCATCAGTTTACCAGACCGGAGCATGAATGTACCCCTCCAACCTCATCTACTCATCTGTGCACACGGGAAATTCACCTGCAGTAATCTCTTCACCTACATCACAAAACTCATCTATTAGCCTAATGCTAAGCAAGTAAAGCAAGAAATGAAATGTGTACTGAAATGTAAATCCTAAATATGTAGTTTCTACTTTCATTCCTCAGTTATGTTGCATTCGTTCACTGGTCTGATGATCCTGATACAATGGGAGGTGGATCAGTTTTCCCAGGGTATGAATCCATATATTCAATTAAGGGGCGGATTAATTCCCTTAACAGCTGATTTGATCCCTGATACAATGGGAGGTGGATCAATTTTCCCAGGGTATAAATCCGTATGTTCGATTAAGGGGCGGATTAATTCCCTTAAAAGTATACTGTTACAATCTGTTCACATCTCACCATGCTACTTCATGTAAATTCATTTTCGTTTTCTTTCAAAATATGATGCATGGCAACTGAAAAGAAACATTCATTCATGCACACACAAATCCTACTGTTTTGCGATGTAGGCCCGAAGGCACATGCAAACTCTACTTACCTGGTCTCCTGGAAAAACTTGGTTGCAAGCTACTTCGGGTATTACTCAAACCTAAAACCATAGACAGAGCATACATTAAATTTCCTCTAATCTTCATTCTAAACCACTAGAAATCTAAGGGAAACTGTTTTGGGAACTCTAGTCATTGTGCATTCCCGATTTCAACTTAAACCGAAACCACCACTCGCTTACCGCCTTCTCAAAACCTCATTTATCATCCCTCCTACCAACGATAGATACAATGTAACAAGAAATAGAAGCAAAACTCACCAAGTTCGGAGGAAATCGCTGGAGGAAGTCGAAGGGGGTCTCCTATCGCGCTCTGCTAAGCTGAGGAGCTGAGAATGGAGAGGAAACGAAATAAACAGTGGCGGCTACTTCATTAATAGTTTCCTTAAATACGTTATCCACCTTTGAATTTCTAATTACCCTTATGCCCTTACCTAGTCATCCACTAACCCTACATTTAATATTGCCATATAAATTGTGCCATTAGTTTAAAAGGAATAGAGAAACGGTTTGATAGAACCGGGTATTACATAAACCTTATGATGTAGGTGACGAGTTGGAAGGTGAGGACCTCAAACCGAGTAGTGATGTCTAAGATGGGTTGCCGGATGGTACTCATGGCGGGAATTTTGTGGCTGGCGGTGATTTTGACCCGTGGGATGATGCACCTAGCAGATTTTAGTAAGGTCTATGATACTGAAGTATAAGTAAGATAAGGTTTTCTTATGAATGATAAATACTGAGGTTGTTTGGTACTGGTTATCATTTAAAGAAGATTTTAAGATTAAAGGTTTTCATCCATTTTTTTAAGTCTTCCGTTACGTATTCAAGTCGAGATTTATGTTGTTTATGAGCATAAAGATTCTGGAATTGGGAATTAAGTTTATAGAAGTCAGAGAGTTGAAGTGTCAATCTCGACCAATAATCGGCAGATGTTAAATTGGTCGATGTTGAGTGTTGATGATAATTGACTGATGTTTCATGGCGACTCTGTCAAACTTTTAAGTTAAGTATTCTGAAGTCGTGGACGAATAAGGTCCGTGGACGATTAGGGTCCGTGGACGATTAGGGTCTGTGGATGAAGACATCGTCCAAAGTTCGTGGACGAAGAAAGTCCGTGGACGAATAAAGTCCGTGGATGAATAAAGTCCGTGGATGAATAAACTCCGTGGACGAATAAATGTTGTGGACGATAACATCGTCCAAATACCGTGGATGATAACGCATCGTCGTCCGATTCTGTGGACGATAACATCATCCGATGCTGTGGACGACAACGTCGACCGATCTCATTACAGAGACCACTTCGACCTCCACTGTATCATTCGTCCGAACCCGATATGAAGTGTTGTCTTCCGAAAAGAGTTGTCGACCCTACTGTTCATTTAATGAAACCCGAGAGGAACTGTTATCTTCCGCTTAACAAATTTAACTGTCTTTAAATGAGTAAGATTAAAGGATGAAAATAAAGTTCAAATTTTTGGGATTTTTAGGAATAGTGACAAGGGTAAATTTACGGAACGTTACAGTGGCTGAAATATTTTGAGAAGATAATGGAGAGAAAGGAGGCCAATCGGATGACATAAACGGAAGATAAAATCGGATGACAGAGAACGGTCGAAAATGAAAATGGATGACAGAAAACGGATGACAAATGATAATAAGATGACAGAGCAGCAATCGGATGGCAGAACAGAAAATAGATGACAGAGAACGGTCGACAAATGAAAACGGTAGACAAAGCAGCAGTCGACAAATAACAGTAGACGACTTAGGAGAACGGATGACAATAAAGAACAAATCAAGAAGATTTTATCATAATGATAAGCCATTGATCAAGGGAATCAGCGGATTAGAAGGAGAAAAAAAAAGAACAGACTGAAGAGAGAAAAAAAAAAAAAGATGACACGCAGAACGAGGAGAAGAATCAATTATAAAAGAGATGATTTTTATTATTTTGGCTGCTAGAGGGGAGCTCTGGATTTGCATCAAGGGAACCGACGACAATTTTTAGCTTTCTTCTTCTTCTCTTCTACTATTGATGTTTTTCTGAATATTATTATTTCTAGTTTTACCATTATGATTTTAGGCTAAACTTTTTAATCTTGGTTAAGCAAGATAGTACTCATTACATGTTTTTATTCTGATCTATGAATGCTACGTATTTTTCACTGAATGATTGCTCATGATTTTTATTGCATAATACGAATTGTGTCGATAGGCAAATTTGTTTTCACATATTTCTATTGTATCAATAAGTAAATAGAAATTAGAGATGCATGAGTAATTGAATAAATTATAATTGTTGCATAGTAGCTAACATTAATTTATTTGGCGTTAAGAATAGGTTCACACGAAAATTCAGATTAAGTTTTTATCTTTTCAAAGTCGAAAAGAAAATTCTGAAACGAATTTATCTAGGCAATTCGACAGAACCCTAGAAATATTATGAATTCTTGTTGTTTTGTGACTAATGCTTTAGCATCATGAGTAAATTGCATGTAATGAGGAAATCAACCCTAACCAAGAAATTATTGTAATATCCGGCTAGTACGGATTTTTGTTTTAATATATTATATTGATATTTTAATAAGACGTGGCATTTTTGGTAAATATGTCAAATCAGGTCCGTTTAACGAAAAGAGAGCGCCATTGCGACCCTAACGATTAATTGGAATTTTAAGGAAATTATGAGAATTTTCAGAATAATAACGCTATATTCCGAGTAATTATCTCTATTGGAATGTAAATGACGTTTTAGTAAAAATAGTAACGAGCTCCAAATTGTGAACGGACAGTTTTATTAAATCCCAAATAATAAGTTGGACGTATTGGTGGAATATGGAGATTTGGTGAAACCGAATAGCTAGACGATTAACGAACCGAATGACGAAACTTATATAAAAATCAAAGAAGGGCGTTTTAGTAATTTTCAAACCAAAATTCATAAATTAACCTAAATTCTATTTCTCTCCCTCACTTCTCCATTTCTCCACTGCCCGCGCAAAAACCAGAGAGCAAAGCTCTCAGCCATCCGACGACTTCCGCCAATCCGACCTCCGTTTCTCCTCCGTTCGACTTCCGTTCTTCGTGATTCTTCCTCCTCTCGCTACCCTAGGTATGAACCTACGATCTTAGAGTGTTTATTTCGATTTCTGCGGAGTTTGAATAATTAGGGTTTCGTTTAGGTTTCGTTAAAAATCGGGATTTAGGGCTCGAAATCGATAGGTCGTTATAGTTTAAGGATGTATTGAACGTATTAAACGTTATTGGACGAAGTTAAATTTAATTGTGGAAAAATGTTAAACTCGAGAATTTAGGGATTTTCGGAAAAAGTTCGTAAATTGTGATTTTGAACTATCGAGCATGAATTGGTCGTTTAAACGTCTCGACTAGTCGAGTTAGAACTTTAGGAAAGTTCCTTAGTTAAGAATTTTATTAAATCGGACAATTGGGAGTTTAGATGCGTCGTATTGACAATATTATAAATTTGCCTTAGGTAATCGACTCCCGTGGACGAAGCTTGAAATTCAGCGCGCTCAAGGTAAGTTCTCGTGATCTTCTCTGGCCGATTGGCCTGCACCGTACTTCGATGTAGCGTCGAGGATCTTAATGGATTGTTTGTTTTAATTGCTTTGGGTCGGGTAGTTAGGTTTTAAATTGTTATAGGTTATTCTGTTTCGGTCTGGATGGTATACATGTTGCTTGTTTATTGTATTGCATAGTTATAATATGCTCATATCTGTTCATGCATCACGTGTTTTAAAAGATCACAAAAATGAATTCTGCACGATGTTTTAAAGTAAATGCAAAGAAAGAATGACCCTTCGGTATACAGTTTAAATGACCCTTCGGTATACAGTTTATAGCATAGCAAAGCAAAGCAAAGCAAAGCAAAGCAAAGCAAAGCAAAGTAAAGTAAAGCAAAGCAAAGTAAAGAAAACAATGCATGATTTACAGATTCATACGCATAGCACGCATTTGCATTTACTAGAGCTTACTGAGATTTTTATCTCATAGATGTCTGTATGGTGTAGGTGTTTACGAGGAAACAGGTGAGGACGAGCTTCCTCCTCCTGAGGCATGAGGCAGTTGACGAAAGATGGATTGCGGTGGTGTGTTGCACAGTCGATGCTCACCTGACCCATGGGGACGTATGTGTAGGTTTTGGGGATTTTTGGGATGTTATTGATGACTTTGTCTTGATAGAACATAGGATGTTTGGTTCTGATAGGTTTACATTTGATGTTTGAAGGTTTTTGGTAAACTGTTTATAGAAAATGTTTTGGTTTAAAATAGTTATCTGAACGTTATAGAAATGTTTTGAAATGTTTTAGGATTGGTACGAATATACTCGATTTTTAGAGCTATCCACGCAGTTGGACTTCGCAAAGTCTGCTGTAAGCTAATTGAGTTTAGAATACGTTTAATTGGATGGATGAGTTATAAGTTTATTGTGATTTTAGGTGTAAAACAATAGAAGTTTTGCTCTCTGGAAATCGGATTCCAGAGAGCTAATTGAAGTGTTTGATGCATAGAGTGTTGAAGGGTTTGAAGGAAATGGAAGCAGGTGTGAGGAAATGGATCGCTGCTTGCTGTAAAGCAATGCAGCGATCGATCTCTGCTGCAGAGCAGAGATCGATCGCTGTTGCTATAAAGCAATGCAGCGATCGATCTCTGCTGTGCAGCAGAGATCGATCGCTGTTGCTTAAGGTAATGCAGCGATCGATCTCTGCTCTGCAGCAGAGATCGATCGCTGCCACGGCTCAGCGATGCAGCGCACAGTCGCTGCATGTAGCAGCGACTGGTCGCTGCCTTATTTGTTTTCTGGGCGGACCGTTTTGCCCTCCCCTTTTTCTGATTTGTTTTAAGTTATTCCTATTAAATAGTTTAAATGTTATTTAGTTCTTAGGTGTTCGTTTTAAATGATTTCAATGTTAGATTTCAATTCCGATTTCGATCCTGATTTCGATTTCGGTTTAGGTCCCGCTTAGAGTTTATTTAAAATCTAAAATAAAATGAAAAATTTATACGGGTAAGTGGGTATAGTATTAGGGCTGTTTCAATTATGCTGGTCTATGTCGACGACATTATCCTAATAGGTAACTCCACTCCTCATATGGACCAGCTCCTAGCATATTTACACTCGCAGTTTAATGTCCGTGATCTTAGCCCACTATCTTTTTCTCTTGGGATTTTAGTCACTCACACACCTACGAGTATGAACCTTTCTCAATCTACATACATATCTGAGTTACTCTCCAGAGCTAATATGGACTCCTGCAAGCCAATTCCCACTCCCATGGTTGCCATGCCAATATTATCTCAAGCATCTGGTACACCTCTTCATGATGGATTTCTCTATCACAACATTGTTGGTGGTCTCCAATATTGCTATCTAACTCGATCAGATATTTCATTTGTCGTTGATAAAGATTCACAATTTATGCATGCTCCGTCAGATATTCATTGGCAAGCAATAAAGCGCATTCTGCGATACCTTATATGAACTCCATCTTTAGGTATCTTCTTCTCGCCTTCTTCTTGTTGCAGTTTGACGTGTTACACAGATGCCGACTGGGCTTCCTGCCCAGATGATCGTAAAAGCACAGGTGGATTTTGTGTATTTTTGGGAACTAACCTCATCTCATGGTCCTCTACCAAACAAAAAACTGTGTCACGATCTAGCACAGAATCAGAGTATCGTAGTGTAGCTAATGGTCCAGCAGAAGTACTATGGCTCTAGTCCTTATTGAACGAATTGGATATTGCTTTCGCTAAGTTACCGCTTATTCTCTGTGGCAATTTAAGTGCTACATATCTTGCTTCTAACCCCATCTTACACTCCAAATCCAAACATGTTGAGAGAAATTTTCATTTTGTTTGAGACAAAATACTCAAGAAATTACTATTGGTCAAATTTACCCCATCTGACAACCAACTGGCCAATGCCCTAACAAAACCACTTCCGCTCTTGAAGTTCTCTTCCTTTGTATTCAAGATCTTCGGCCTACGGTCTTGCTCTTGAGGGGGGATGTTAGAGTACTGTTCTAGTTCAGTTTGTTAATTTAGTTGAGTTTGTAAACTTAGTTCTGTTTCCTCTGCAGAGTATGTAAGTATCAATTTTCAAAGATGAAATGACACAGAAAACAGAAATCATTATTTTCACTTCACTCTCTCTCTCTCGTCTTCCTCTGCACCGCCATTTCTCATCGTCTTCTTCTTCATCCTCTGCAAATCTGTTCTTCGGTAAAGTCTCTGTAGCAAATTCCAAGCTTTGTAAAATCTAACGGGATCATCATTTTTTTTTTTTTGTCCAAATCAATCTAAGTATGGACAAAAATACAAGAAAGGTCCTTCAAATTGCGTTTAGGATGAACTTCTTTGTGCCTTAGACCACTTCGATCTTTTACACATTGAAGAGGATGATGCAACTATTAGAATCTTAAGCTTAGCAAGTTGATTTCGTAACATATTTAAATAGTTTTGATACTTTCTTGTTGTTCATTTCGATCTTAGATATTAAAAACACGATACAATTTTGTAGGCATGAGATAATCCAAACTTGTAAGCAATAGCTCCATTTCAAATACTTCCCTTTTTTTTATGTTTTTTGTGTTGTTTATCGCGTCCAAATTGATTACCCTTGTGTTCTAGCTTCTTCCCGTGGGTGTTCATGTATAAAAGTTTCGAACTTTATTTGCAGTTAGACAACGAATGACCTATTACCATAAAAAGATCTTTTGTTTTTCAATGAAATACCTCATCCTGTAAAACCCTCTTCTCCATAGGGGTGAGCATGGTCCGGTCCGGTCCGGTTTCGAGACTGTATCGGACCGGACCGTGGGATTTGGGATTTTTATCCCGAAGCCCAGAATCGGCCCGACAAGAGATCAGGACCAGACCAGACCAGACCGAAAGTTTCGGTCCAGTCCCGGTCCGGTCCAAGTTTATCCCATTATAATGCTGAATTTTGTTTTTTTATTTAAAAAATAAAAAATTTCAATATTGCATACAAATTTTTTTTCCAATAAAACCAACATAATAACTATCTATGTTTAAATATATTAAAAGTAACATATATTAAGCAACTATCTATGTTTAAAATTAAATCTAAGAAATTCAATCAAACTAACTATGATTAAAATAAAATCTAACAAGATAAAATAAATTCAATATCCAAATGAAATTCAACTATTTAACATAAAAACTCAATTCAATTGTTCAAAATTATAAGGGTGTTCTTGTTAACAATGAACTTAACAGAAACTAGTTTTAATGTTGGACAATTTGGTTCCTTAACCGACAATTAAATTAAAAACGTAAAAATGTAAAATGAACTAGGAAGGGTTCGGTTCCATGGTCCAGGTTCGGGATTTTAGTACCCGGACCGAAGACCGGACCAAATCAGATGGGAATTCATCTGGGAGGACCGATCCCGGACCAAGAAACCGAGAGGACCGACCAAAACCGGACCGAAACCATTGGTCCGGTCCGGTTCTTGGGAGGCGGTCCGGTCCTGCTCACCCCTACTTCTCCACCACTAGACTCTCTGTTGGGTTAGCTGGGAATGAACGAAAGTGACCTAATTTGGACGTAAGACTGATCAGAGGAAGCCATTGAGGGCCATTAGGCGAGCAGGAAGGACACCCCATCTGTCCAGAAGATCTGGCTCATTCGACGCCGCTCATCCGTGAGGATGGGCTCCCTCTACTACGCGTTCTTGGCTTATCTAGTTGCGGCGCTGACGCTTCCAGACTGGTTCCGTTACTACTGCCTTCCCCACTTCCAGTTGCTCCCTCCTCGCACTTCTGTTTGCATTGATCGCATATTCTGCCTGGTTAGGTACGGCTAGTCTGAGTTCTAGACATAATGTTCCTAGGCTTCTCCAAAGTACCATTTGTCATCAGGGCAGAGTCCAACCCTAAATTCCAACCCGAATTCTCTACTTCTTCTGCAAATGGTAATTTGGGAGAGAGAGCAAACTCTCTAACATTTGCAGAGAATATCCCTAGATTACCCATCGATATCTCGAAGCTAAAGGAGAGAGAAGCGAGGGAGAGGAAGGAGGAGGTGAACAAGAAGATTGCAGCGAAGAAAGCCATATCTATTATACTTTACAGAGAGGCCACCAAGGCTATCATCGAAACCAAGAGGGGTGTTAAAGGTTCAAAGAGGCTACATCCGAGGACTGTTCTTGAAGCTCTCCATGAAAGAATCACAGCTCTGCGCTGGGAATCGGCTTTGAAGGTCAATCTTTTTTGTTTCATTTCGATTAGACTGAGCTCAGTTTTGATTTTAATGCAGTCTGTTTGAGGCAGAAGAATAGTTCAATTTGCATTTTAGAAACCATAAAGAGGAGTAATGGGAGATTTTCATATGCTTACAGAATTGATGACAGAAAAGAGAGAAGATTGATATATTTTTATCTCTATTTCTTCCAAAATTGGTGTCTTCTATCCCGTTTCAGGTTTTTGAATTACTCAAAGAGCAGCTCTGGTACAGACCCTCTTGTGGAATGTACATAAAGCTCATCGTCATGCTTGGAAAATGCAAGCAGCCCAGAAAAGCAAATGAGCTTTTCGAAGAGATGATCGAAGAAGGCTGTGCAGTCAGCCATGAATCCTACACAGCTCTCTTGTCGGCCTACAGCCGGAGTGGTCTTCTCGATGAGGCTTTTTCTATCCTTGAAGAAATGAAGAACACCCCCAATTGCCAGCCTGATGTACAAACCTACTCCGTTCTCATTAAGTCGTGTTTACATGTTTTTGCCTTCCAGAAAGTGCAGCTTCTGCTGTCGGAAATGGAGATTCGAGGAATTAAACCCAACAAGATTACTTATAATACACTGATTGATGCTTATGGAAAGGCAAAAATGTATTGGTTTATCCTTTCTGCCTTGTTTTTCTACTTATCGCTGAGAAAATTTCATATTTTTACCCGAGATAAGAGTTCATCCATTCTCTGCATCTCTACTGTTTCAACTCAAGTCTGATTTCTGTAGAAACTCGACACTAGTTTTGCATAGCTATATCAGGTTGCAATAGCAATGCGAAATATTACTACTCCATCGATATGTTGGAGTACATTTTTTTATTTGTCATCTGTGTTTGTTTTGGCACAAAGTACGGACCAAGGGCAAGTAGGCTATTGTACTTTTTTTCTAGGCAAATAACTCATTGATCTTAGAAGCGTTAGCGATTAAGTCTTCGTCGTTAGAGTTGGCGTCAAATAAATCACGTTTTTATCACGTGATCTTCTCTGTTGGGCGATTTCTAGAGGAAAACAACGCTCGATAGAATGGTTTTGATGATCTCTAAAGAGAAAGAAGTTGGAAAACTCATCGTATGAAACGATTTTGGCGATGATATCGAGCTCCATAAGCTGATTATTTTAAACTACTTGTTGTTTCTCTCTAGAAATTGTCTACGGGAGAAGATCATGTGACAAAAATGTGATTTTTTTTATGACAAACTCTAACAACATGGATTTAATTACTAACGCTCTTAAGTTCAGAGGATATTTGGCTGAGAAACATAAGTTTTAAGAGCTAATATGCAATTCACTCTTGTTTTTGCCATATGCTTAACAATCGAATAAAGCTTGAGATTGTTTGTTGGCTGATTGAGAACTCTTTTTTGGTTTTTTGTTCCTGACAAGGTTTGCCCAGATGGAATCAACACTGGTTGAAATGCTGTCCACCAAGAATTGCGAGCCTGATGTCTGGACGATGAACTCCACACTGAGAGCATTTGGCTGCAGTGGGCAGATAGAAACAATGGAGAAATGTTATGATAAGTTTCAGACTGCTGGAATTCAACCAAACATTCAGACCTTCAACATCCTCATTGATTCTTACGGAAAATCCGGGTTTTACGAGAAGATGAGTGCTGTAATGGAGTATATGCAGAAATACCACTATTCTTGGACGATCGTCACTTACAACGTTGTAATTGACGCATTTGGAAGGGCCGGAGATTTGAAACAGATGGAGTATTTGTTCAGACTTATGCGATCGGAGAGGATTAAACCGAGCTGTGTTACACTTTGCTCGCTAGTCAGTGCCTACGGACAAGCCAGGAAACCAGAAAAAATCGAAAATGTTCTTCGTTTCATCGAGAATTCAGATATAATGCTCGATTCTGTGTTCTTCAATTGTCTCATCGACGCCTATGGCCGGACAGGATGTTTTGCAGAGATGAAGGGAGTGCTGGAAATAATGGAAGAAAAGGGATGTAAGCCTGATAAGATTACTTACAGAACTATGATTAAAGCTTACTCAGAGAAAGGGATGATCAGCCATGCCAGAGAACTTCGAGGTCTGTTGAGCTCGGCCGATCGAAGTGGAAAGAATCGACCCGACTTTAAATGAATTGTTTGTCGTATATTTCTTTCGAAAAATGGTGTATAAATTGAGATTAACGTCGTTAGATGATGAGTTTTTGAATTAAAATTCAGATTATTTCCGCAATCTGGAAACTCTGATTATGATCATATCATTGTTCTTCATTATGGATTGAAAAATGGATCCAGGGACAAAATTAAGCAAAAGATCAACAGGAACTTACAGCAAAACAGTGAACTTTACATGTGATTTACAAATATTTGTCTTAATAATCTAAACAAAGAAAATACAAACCAGCTAAATCTGAATATTACTTGATCACACAATCTCAAACAAAGAATATACGAAGAAACGAATTAGTTTCAACAAAAACACCGATTCTCTCACGCTGATTACCCTTTCCAGCCGCGTATCACATTGATGGATGAAAGAACTTGTAATGTACAGAGCACGTAGAATTTGATTCCGTGCGAATTTTAATCCCGGTCTGACCATGTTTTAGATCAAGCTTTGGTTGGCAAAATCTCTAGCCGCTGATACAATCCAAAGAAACAGAGAAATCAAGCTAATTGTAAAAGAAAACGGACGAAAATCGTAAGTATAAAAAGGTTGTTGTGTTTGAGAAGTTGACCTAATCAAGCTCAAAACAATCGAAAAACAACGAATGATGATCATATCGAAATCTCATCAATTGTTACGAGTTCAAACAGCCACAAGACAAGAAAATCGAAAGCATAGACAAGTTCTAAGACATTACCTTTAGAAGACTTCAAAACAACGACAACATTCATCGATGCATTGTTCGGAGGAAGGTGCAAACGAAGGGGATAAGGATTTCCATTGAGCGGATTACGAGTACACACAATAATATCATCTAGGCCGGTCTCTTCCTCCAATTTCCGAGTCAATTCTTCAACCCTATTTCCTTTGAACACAAAGGAGTAGCACTCCTCGGCCTTATCATTCTCATTAAGCACGTGATAATTTATCGTTCTTCCTTCAGATTTTGGTGGAGAAATACGACCGGAATCCATAGACTGCAGAAATCATAATCAAATGATCACTAAAAAAACCAAATTTACACAATCCAATTGAATGGAAACTTAACTTTTCCGACACGAAAAACTACAAAATCATGTTCCACAGCATCGAACTTCAATCAAAAAACAGAACAATTAATCAAAAACGAAAGATTTTTGAAAAGTAAAATGCACATTAGTCCTTAAAGTTAGAACTCAAGAGTAAGTAAGTCCTTATATTTTTTTTGAAGGCAAATTATCCATTGAATTTAGAACAGTTAGCAATTAACCTCATGTCGTTAGGGGGACCCGTCAAAGAGACTACATTTTTGTCACGCGATCTTCTATGTTTAACAATTTTTAGATATAAACAACTCCCGATAGAATGACAATATAATTTTGACAATTTTCAGAGAAAAACGAGTTGGACAATTCGACATCTAGAATCGCAAAAATCATTTTATCGGAAGTTATTTCTTTTCAAATACTAGAGAAGATCATCTGACAAAAACATGGGTTATTTGATGACAATTCAATCGAAAGAAACTTAACTATCATCGCCACTAAGTTTAGAGTGTTATCTGCCTAAAAAGGTAGAATAAGTTCATCGTTATTATCTCTAACTTTAGGGGCTACCACACTTTAACTGATTTTAAAGTTACGACCGTTTAAACTTTCATACACAGAAATTATTAAGCATGCAAACTTTTTAAGGTCAAAGAAGACGGCAGACAGATTAAGAGAAGATTTCAAACCTCTGATCTTGAAAGTTGGTCGGATTTGAAGGAATCCGAGGAGGGTGAGTTGTAGCCCAGTTGGTCCGAAGAGTCCGAGTGTGAAACGGGCTGACTCGGCTGTACAGAATCAGGAGATTTAACTTCGATTTCGACAACATCGACAGACCAGACAATCCAATCTTGAGTAGCAGTCCGATGAGGAACGTCGTGAGTTATAGAGTTTCGCCATGGCGGAACTCCCCCATTTGCCCTCAAGAAATTTCCATACCGAGTTTTCAGCATAATCTGAACCCCTTCTCTCACCGGCTCCCACTCCACCGATGAATCGAGCCGCTTCGGAAGAGTCTGGAGAACTTTCCGGCCGGTCATTCCGAGCAGAAACGGCTGATTCGAGGCGGTGAGATACTTCCCATAGCAGCTCTTGAACCTGACTGCGGATTCGGATCCGGACACAAACTCGACTGTCCATCGGGCGTTCTTGGAAGATCCGATTCGATCTTGGGTCACCGATTCCTCATCGTCATCCGCCGTTACATACTTGTCGTGGCAGCTACGAAGGCGCACCGCCTTAGCGTTGTTAAAGAGGTCCATACCAGATCGGAATTTTCCAGAGGAGACATTGATCTGCCGGCAAAAGAAATAACAGTGGAAACGTTTACTGGGACTGTTTCAGACAAAGCTACGACTTTTACGTGTAAGAAAAGTGTCTTCTTTTTTCTGATTTGTTTTCTGGATAAAACGTGGGAAAAGAAAGTTGACTTTTGCCGCGGCTGTTCGATAAAGTTTGACTTGGACCCACGCGGCAAACGGTTGTCTTCCTCAGATATAATTTAATGGAACTGTCATGGGTGAAAATTTCCTCGTCTTTGTCGAAACTTCAACAAAGTGAAACAATTTTCACTGCTTTGATTGGTATTCTTCAGAATTTTTCTTCGAAAATGTAAATAATTTCAGTTCTTAAGATGAAATAAAAATTCTAACTGGTTTCTGTAATTTGATTGAAGAGGATTGTAGAGGAAAATGATGAAGTTTTCGATAATCAGAATTCAGAAGAACTGAGAATTTGCAGTTTCAACAAGAACTATGGAAGAAAATAGGTCTGGAAGTTTATTTAAAGCTGATTTACCTGTTTTGAAATTCCTTTCGAATGCTTTTCTCCGGAAGCTTTTGCCGGCGAATTAGGCTCCGAACCCGTAAACCCATCCGAAATCGACCTTACAGAACTTAAAATTGACTCCTTCCCCGGAGCTTCGACGGCGTCCACATCCCACAAGATCCATTTCTGAGTTGAAGAGATGTACGGTTCATCGTGGGTTACGGAGTTTCTCCACGGCGGCGTTCCGCCGATCGCTAGGAGAAACGTTCCGGAACAGCTCCTGAGCTTTACTTGATATCCTTCCCGAATCGGTTCCCACTGAATCATCAGCCCGGATGGCTTCGCCGGCGAGTGCTGAACTACTTTTTTGCCGGACATTCCAATGGAAAAATCTGAATCTGATGCTTTGAGGTATCTTCCATAGCAGTTCTTCAGTCGGATTTTATGGCTCTTTTCTTCCACTGCTTCAACTACCCAGATCGCTTTATGAGAGTCGCCATTTCGGGTCAGCCGAACTGTTTCTTTGTCGTCGTCGGGTATCAAATATTTACCCAGATGGCTACGGAGCTTAACCGCCATGGTTTTATTGAAAAACTCCATTAAAACCCAGAAAGACAGAAACAGTGCTTGATCTGCTCCAACTATACAATCAAACGGGTTTTACCTCTAAAACTTATGGCTTCTAAACAATACTGGATTTCAGGTTCCGGGTTTAATCTAATAATGCGATAAAAAAAGGAGATATTGCAACTTCAAGATGGACACGAAATAGACACGCAGTCGACAACACTCGAGAAATGAATTTTCAAAGCTCTGTCTCTGTTTTGTGGCCCAAAAAGAGACCTGCCAGCTGCCATAAGTTGGAGAAGATGAATGTGGATGGAAACCGGAGAGAAGAATCTACGAAAGTGGAGAGCTTGGGCCAATGGCGTCTGGGCTTAGCCGAGGCAGGACTGTTAAAGTCGCATTTTCCAAACAGTTTGGTTGGGTTGGACCAGTGACAGAGGGAAGAAGCCGACCTCGTTTGGGATATAGAACCTTCCTACGTCCTTCTAAACAAGAAGATAGATTACCATCATTTTAAGAAACCATTGTTGTCGGCCATTTATAGTCCTCCCAATTTGATGAACAGAGTTGTTAGATTAGAGAAATTCTAATAAATACGTTAGATTTCGATGATACTCAAATTTTATCTAGGTCAATCCAGTTGAGCTGAAAATTGATAATATTATTATAATTTTATTTTCTCTATAAATTTATATAAGTTAGAATATCAAAATTCGCAGTTGTAATTTAATTTTCATAGTGATATCATCATCTGCTCGTGGTTTTTTTCCTAAAAAAGATTTTCCATGTAAATATGTTGTCCCACATTTTTTTTTTTCGGTTATCGTTCAATTTCTATCAATGGTTTTGGAAATTCACATATTACCTATTGTGTTTTCTCTGTAGGAATATTTTTGCCAATTAAAAACTCATGTCAATCAAGTCTATATTGCTGGAGTGTTCGGATTGGGTTTGCTTGGTTGAGTGGTTTCTTTCTAAAAATACTACATTCGATATCACTCACACAAAACAGGAAAGTTCGGTTTCCTTTATTGGTTCACTTATGTTTTTAAATATGGTATTCTGAATATCTTTTGCTGGGAGAATATGGCATACAATATTTGAACGATACTTTCTATTTGGTTGGGCGCTGAATGAATAATAACATGGGAGTTTTTATTATTTGCTGCTTCTGTAACACCCGAGAATTTCCTATTACGTGCGTCGCCTACAATTTGACGTGTTAGGAGAGTTTAATTATATAAGTTTGATGTTATGCATTGAGGAGAAAAGAGAGAAGAAAAAGAGTTGAAATTCAAACCAAAGGGTTTGAAAAGTCAAACCTATGAACCAATGAAATGCAAAGGAATTTATATGCATTAAATTGAATGGAAAGTGATGAATTTTGAAGTGGCTTTCACGTTGGCTTTTGAAGGAAGAAAAGGTGTGGTAGATTTGTAATTTTAAAAAGTTAAATGGAGGAAAATTAAAAGTAAATGAAAGTTATGGTTTAAAGTTAGGTTTTCATTCCTTTTTCTTCATCTTCATCGACTTCTCTTGCTCTCCTCCATAGCCGCCTCTCTTCCTCCTTCTTACTTTATTTCTTCAAGTGATTGCAAGGTAAATTTACATGGGTTTTAGTTTATGTGCTATGGGATGAAGTTTGGAAGAGTTTTTAGGGTGTTTTAGGTAGGTTTAGGAAAAGTTGGAAAACCCTAGGTTAGGGATTCCGAAAATTGAGTGTTGATGTTAGATTTCTCTCTTATTTTGATGGTTTGGTTGTTAAATGACTTAGTTTAGGTTGTTGGAGTGGTTGGATTGAGGATTGGAAGTGAAAGTGTGAAAAATCGGTTTTTACCCTAAAGAGCACCGGTTCTGTTTTGCCATGTCCGACTTAGCCTTCGTGTTTGGATGGTTGATTTGAGTGATTCAATGGATAGTAGACGTGTAGAGGTTTCCGAAATGGGGTGGCACGTCAAAATCCATTGCAAAATGATGGAGTTATGACCGTTTGAAGTTAGACGGTCAATTTTGGGGTAAAGATCGGGTTGGGAGTTGTGTTATAGTTCTATTAGTTAGGTTAAGAATTTCCCTTAGAGTTTGTAAATTTCTAAGTTGATTTCTCGTCATTTTTAGGTAATCGAACGTTTGATTTTGTTGGACGGAATGAACGAGAAAGTATCGAGCGGCAACCAGGTAAGTAGTGGAGTGCGTGTTTGTTGCCTTCGGGCCTACACCATAGAACGGTAGGGATTGTTTGATTGTTGTTATGTTTTGCTTTGTGTCATGCATCGTGTGTCACGCATCATGGTTTTCTAAACTACGAAATTACGTGTTTTGCATTCTTGAGCGGTAAGAATGAACTGAAAGATAAGAAAAGATTTGCAACGTGGTCGTAAGTATGACTTCCTCGACCTATTCGTGCTTGAAGTGCACAATAGGGTTTGTGCTTGAAGTGCACTCGTGCTTGAAGTGCACAATGAGGATTCTACGATCGATTGGGGGATTCTAATGTACGTAATGAGTCGTGAGTATGAATTTCTCGACCTCAACCTGTTCGTGCTTGAAGCGCACAATGGGGTTGGTGCTTGAAGTGCACCCGTGCTTGAAGTGCACAATGAGGTTCGTGCTTGAAGTGCACTCGTGCTTGAAGTGCACGATGAGGATTCTACGATCGATTGGAGGAGATTCGGTTGGCCGTCTTGGACTGTGTTGGGACGTGTGCCTCCGGTCTAGCTCCGTGGGTCAAGGCGTGGCCGTCCTGGACTGTGTGGGGGCGTGTGCCTACTTGATTCACCTGGAAGTGAAAGATAAAATGCAATTGAAACGAAAAGAAAACAACAGAGTGTGTAGAGACTGCATGTTAGGGTTGAGTCAAACATTTAGTGTGTGTTGTGCATTATTTCCTTACTTGCTAAGCGTTAGGCTTACCTTTTGTGTGTTCTGTGGTGTAGGTGACGATTTGTATACAGGTGAGGTAGACGAGACTACCGAGGATTAGGCTGCAGTCGGAGGAGTACGGAGTCCACCGGTGCAGGCTATTGTCGGGGCGTTTTGACCACTGGATGTCTCGGGTAGTGGGAGGTGAATGTTTGACATGGATAGTTTAATTTGTAAGTATTTTGGTATGGATTGTTGGTGTGTGGAAATGTTGTTTTGTGGAAGTTAGGAAACTTTATTAAGTTGTGGTAAATTGGGTTCGTAAATATTTTCGTATGTATGTTACCGGGTTTACGAGTTGATTTGAAGATGGATAGGGAGTATAGTTGTTCGCGATGGAAGCGGTGTGTTTTCCGGGATTTATTTCAGGTTTTGGGTATTTAAAGTTTTAGGCGTTATATTGCCCGTTTTGATTTTAAAGTAACTAACGTCGGGTTATGTTTGTGATTTTGTAATTCTCCGTTTTAAGTCGGTTTTCAAAAATAATTATGGGGTTCGAAGATTTATGCGTCGGGAAGGTATGGTTAAATTTTCAGGATTTTTGGAGATGTTCGGGATGTAGAAAAGTGTTAAAATGTGTAGGGAGGTGGAAAAAGGGTTAAAAAGGGCATTTTATGGTGTTTTTGGTGATGAAAAACCTGAGCCGGCCCGATCGATCGGGCCCGGGGCACGACCGGTCGCGGTCGGGAAGTTTCTGGGTGAAGAAAACCCGAGAAAGCCCGACCGATCGGGCATTTAGCCACGATCGGTCGTGGAACAAATTGATGGGGCGCGCTGGTGCGCCCCAGCGCGAGGACGCGCGCGCGCGTGCGGCACGTGCGGCGCGCATAGCGCGCGTGCAGCGCGAAGCCTGGGCGCGCCTGGCGCCCAGTGCGCGCCCAGCACCCCTTTAGGTGCAATTTTTCATTTTTTTTATTATTCTCCCGATTTCTAACATGTTTTGACCCGATATTTTTCCAACATATTTTAACGTATTTTAGACACGTGTTCCAAGAAAAATTGAGGGTTCGAAAAACCCGAACATCGAGCCGGGAATTTTAACAAAACCGAGCCGAATATTTTATTTAAATTACTTTTAAACGTCGTTTAAACACGGGATTTGTTTGCAAAGTGACGCACCGGGCCCGGGGCGGGTTCGGGGCGTTACAAATATGGTATCAGAGCGAAAGTGGTCGAGTCGTTCAAAGGATTACCCGACAATACCGGCCGCCGTGCAACGTGCTTCACCGACTGTAAGTATTTCTTTAACTTTAGTTAATTCCTTTCTAAGATTAGAGTTTCTAACCTTTACAGGAATAGAAAGAGAATGCCTAGAAACCCAGGACAGCCAAGACGACCTGGACGACCCCGGAATGAGCCCGAACCACCTGAGGACCCTAACAAACAACTCAGGGATCTTTTGACTATGCAAGCGCAATTGCTCGGTGTTTTTATAAATCAAGGATTACAGGGAAGCCTTGGAGCGGGGTCCAGCTCTGGAGCTGGCTCTAGTGGAGAAAGGTTTCGAAGGTTAAAGCCCCCTGCCTTTGAAGGAAGTCTGACTAATCCAATAGCAGCTGAAAATTGGATTTGTACAATTGAAGAAATGTTTGGTGTGGCCGAGATGGAGGAAGAAAACAAGGTTAAGTGTGCGACGTTCCACCTATCTGATAGTGCCAAAAGCTGGTGGGGGACAGTGAAAGCTACGACTGATACCCAGAGCATAAGTTGGGAATATTTTAAGGAAATATTTTATGAGAAATACTACAACTGAACAGCCCGAGCAGAAAAGCGATTAGAATTCATGGCTTTGAAGCAGACTGGATCCGTTGGAGATTATATTCAGCAGTTCGAAACATTATCCAAGTTTTCCGGCCGTATGGTCAATAGTGAGGAAGATAAAATTTTTCAGTTTGTACAAGGTTTAAAGCCAGAGATTGAAATGCTAGTGACGACTTTTGGGATCGACGGGATACCATTTACCCGTGTGACGGCCAAGGCTTTAGAAGTGGAGAAAACTGCTGGGAAGATTCTTAAACCTACTGATGCTCCTAAGAGAATGTTCAAGGATATTACAGCCCAGTTTAGCAGAAGCGGATCATCTTCTCAGTACCAAGGCACCAAACGACCGGGCGGGAAATTGAAAAATCAAAGAGGTGGTAAGAGGCCTCAGCAGCAACCACAACAGGGGAAATTGTTTCCACGGTGTCCGAAATGTTTAAAGTCGCACCCGGGAGAGTGCGGTCAGTACGAAGGAAAATGTTACAATTGCTTTGAGTCTGGTCACATGTTTCGAGACTGCCCGAAGCCGAAAGTTCTTCGATGTTTTAATTGCAACAAGCCGGGTCACATGGCGAAAGATTGCCTGGTAGCGAAGAAAGAACCAGTGAAAGCTATGCCTCAAATTTTTGCTATGATCGAGCCCGACAGTGAAGACCGTCCTGCTGTTATCTCAGGTACTGTGTTTGTTAATTCGGTGCCTGCATTTACTTTGATAGACTCAGGTGCTTCTCATTCTTTTGTGGCAACGGCATTTGTGGTGAAAGTGAACATGGAAGTGAGTCCGGCTGATTTCTTTATGATGTGAAGTTACCTTCGGGTGAATGTCTGCATTCGGAACAGATAGTATTGAATAGTTTGATATCAGTGGGAAGGAAGCAACTGCCTGCTGATTTGATAGTCATGGGGATTACCGGGTATGATGTCATACTCGGTATGGATTGGTTATTCCGTCACCATGCCACCATCGATTGCAGAACAGGGACTGTTAACTTTAATCCTCCGGATGGCGAGAAGCTTTCTTTGCAATCTTTGAGGAGTGTTCAGACACTTTCAGTTATGGCTTCGCTCGATGCCCAGGAATTTGCTAAGGGTGAGTTTATTTGTTTTCTTGCAACTGTTGTAGATGTTCATTCATTGGTAGAAGTGAAACCTCAGGATGTTTTAGTCGTTTGTGAATTTCCCGAGGTGTTCTTGGATGATTTGCCTGGTCTACCTCCGGACCGGGAAATCGAATTTGTTATTGATACGCACCCTGAAGCTGAGCCTGTGTCGAAGAATCCTTACAGGTTGGCTCCTCCCGAATTGAAAGAATTAAAAAAGCAGTTAGAGGAACTAGTTGATAAGGGCTTTATACGCCCTAGTTTCTCGCCTTGGGGAGCGCCCGTATTATTTGTTAAGAAGAAGGACGGGTCGCTTCGAATGTGTATTGACTACCGAGAATTGAACAAGCTAACGGTGAAAAACAAGTACCCATTGCCAAGAATAGATGATTTGTTTGACCAGTTGTAAGAAGCCAGAATATTTTCTAAGATTGATTTGAGATCGGGGTATTACCAATTGAAGGTCAGATCACAGGATATCCCGAAGACGGCTTTCAGGACTCGGTACGGACATTATGAGTTCCTGGTTATGTCGTTTGGTTTGACGAATACTCCAGCTGCTTTTATGGACCTGATGAATAGGGTGTTCAAGGAATATCTCGATAGATTTGTAATTGTGTTTATCGATGATATTTTGATTTATTCAAAGGATGAAGAGGAGCATAAGGAACATTTAAGGCTTGTTCTGGAGCTTCTAAAGCGGCATCAGTTATATGCCAAATTTTCGAAATGTGCGTTTTGGTTGACGGAGGTGCATTTTCTTGGTCACGTAATTTCGAGTGGTGGAATATCAGTGGATCCGGCCAAGATTCAATCGATTAATGAATGGCCTCAACCGAAAAATGTCAGCGAGATTCGAAGTTTTCTGGGATTAGCCGGCTATTACAGAAGATTCATTGAAGGGTTTTCTAAAATAGCAGCACCTATGACTCGTCTGACACGAAAGGATGTGAAGTATGAATGGTCTGAAGAATGTGAGTTAAGCTTTCAGACATTAAAGCAGAAATTAACTACAGCTCCAGTTTTGACGTTGCCTGTAGCCGAGGATAAGTTCTGTATTTATTGCGATGCCTCTCGGATAGGTCTGGGTTGCGTGTTTATGCAGAATAATAAGGTGATAGCATATGCTTCTAGGCAACTGAAGCCTTACGAAAAGAATTATCCAACCCACGACCTGGAGTTAGCCGCTGTGGTGTTTGCTTTGAAAATTTGGCGGCATTATTTATATGGTCAGCAATGTGAAGTATATTCAGATCACAAAAGTCTGAAGTATATTTTCACCCAGAAGGAGCTGAACATGAGGCAGCGGCGGTGGTTAGAGCTCGTGAAGGATTATGATTTGGAAATTAAATACCACCCCGGGAAGGCCAATGTAGTTGCAGATGCCTTAAGCCGAGTATTAACTTCCGTGTCAGCAATGGAAGTGGAGATGTCTAGGGAGTTGTGCACGGAGTTTCAAAGATTCAATTTAGAGCTGATTTCGGACGTGACTGCCTTGTTATCAGATCTTTCTCTGAAGCTTACCATTTTGGAGAAAATTAGAGAAGCTCAGCAAGCAGATTCGGAGTGTAATAAATATAAGCTGAGTATGGTGTCTGACGATAGGACCGAGTTCAGCTACTCGGATGACGGTATTTTGAAGTTCCGTAATCGGTGGTATGTTCCGAGCAGCGAACAGCTTCGGAGAGAGATTTTGGCTGAAGCTCATTCTTCGAGATTTTCTGTTCATCCTGGCAGTACAAAGATGTACAGAGACCTCAAGCAGCATTACTGGTGGCCCGGCATGAAGAAGTCAGTGGCTGAATTCGTGGAAACATGTTTGATCTGTCAGCAGGTGAAAGCAGAGCATCAGAGATCTGCTGGAAAGTTGCAGCCATTGCCGGTTCCTGAGTAGAAGTGGGACCAGATTTCCATGGACTTCGTTGTTGGATTGCCTAGGACGACGAAGGGATTTGATGGCATATGGGTGATTGTTGACCGTTTAACAAAGTCAGCCCACTTTCTACCGGTAAAAATGACTTATAGTATGGATCGGTTTGCTGAACTTTATATTCAAGAGATTTTGAGATTACATGGTGTGCCAACTTCGATTGTATCAGACAGGGATCCGAGATTCACTTCAAAATTTTGGCAGAGTCTGCACAAGGCGATGGAGACTCGGTTGAATTTCAGCACTGCTTTTCATCCTCAGACGGACGGACAATCTGAGCGTACTATTCAGATTCTTGAGGATATGCTCCGAGCTTGTGTGCTGGAGTTTCAGGGTTCCTGGAGTAGGTATTTACCTTTGGTGGAGTTCTCATATAACAATAGTTATCAAGATACTATTGGAATGGCTCCATACGAGGCTCTCTATGGGAGAAAGTGTAGATCGCCTCTTTATTGGGACGAGGTCGGAGAATCTAGCTTAATTGGCCCGGAGATCGTTCAGCAAACTACAGATAAAATCCAGTTCATTCGGCAACGTATTCTGATAGCTCAAAGTCGCCAAAAGAGCTATGCAGATGGTAGAAGACGCGAGCTGGAGTTTGAGGTAGGCGATGAGGTATTCTTGAAGATATCGTCGTTTAAGGGTGTGATGAGATTCGGGAAGCGAGGGAAGTTGACTCCGAGATACGTTGGTCCATTTCCGATTGTGAAGCGAGTAGGAAAGACGGCGTATCAATTGGAGTTGCCTGCTGCAATGGATGGTGTGCACAATGTTTTCCACGTATCAATGTTACGGAAATGCCTAAGAGATCCATCACATGTCGTGGTACAGGAGGAGATTGAAGTGCAGCCTACTCTGTCCTATGAAGAGAAACCGGTGGAAATATTGGACTATGCAGTGAAGAAATTGCGCAATAAAGACATTCCACTGGTGAAAGTGCTGTGGCGCAACCACAACGTTGAGGAGGCGACGTGGGAGCGTCAACAGGACATGATGGAACGCTACCCTGAACTTTTCAGGTACGCAAATTTTGAGGACAAAATTTTTGTAAGGAGGGTGGATTGTAACACCCGAGAATTTCCTATTACGTGCGTCGCCTACAATTTGACGTGTTAGGAGAGTTTAATTATATAAGTTTGATGTTATGCATTGAGGAGAAAAGAGAGAAGAAAAAGAGTTGAAATTCAAACCAAAGGGTTTGAAAAGTCAAACCTATGAACCAATGAAATGCAAAGGAATTTATATGCATTAAATTGAATGGAAAGTGATGAATTTTGAAGTGGCTTTCACGTTGGCTTTTGAAGGAAGAAAAGGTGTGGTAGATTTGTAATTTTAAAAAGTTAAATGGAGGAAAATTAAAAGTAAATGAAAGTTATGGTTTAAAGTTAGGTTTTCATTCCTTTTTCTTCATCTTCATCGACTTCTCTTGCTCTCCTCCATAGCCGCCTCTCTTCCTCCTTCTTACTTCATTTCTTCAAGTGATTGCAAGGTAAATTTACATGGGTTTTAGTTTATGTGCTATGGGATGAAGTTTGGAAGAGTTTTTAGGGTGTTTTAGGTAGGTTTAGGAAAAGTTGGAAAACCCTAGGTTAGGGATTCCGAAAATTGAGTGTTGATGTTAGATTTCTCTCTTATTTTGATGGTTTGGTTGTTAAATGACTTAGTTTAGGTTGTTGGAGTGGTTGGATTGAGGATTGGAAGTGAAAGTGTGAAAAATCAGTTTTTACCCTAAAGAGCACCGGGTCTGTTTTGGCATGTCCGACTTAGCCTTCGTGTTTGGATGGTTGATTTGAGTGATTCAATGGATAGTAGACGTGTAGAGGTTTCCGAATTGGGGTGGCACGTCGAAATCCATAGCAAAATGATGGAGTTATGACCGTTTGAAGTTAGACGGTCAATTTTGGGGTAAAGATCGGGTTGGGAGTTGTGTTATAGTTCTATTAGTTAGGTTAAGAATTTCCCTTAGAGTTTGTAAATTTCTAAGTTGATTTCTCGTCATTTTTAGGTAATCGAACGTTTGATTTTGTTGGACGGAGTGAACGAGAAAGTATCGAGCGGCAACCAGGTAAGTAGTGGAGTGCGTGTTTGTTGCCTTCGGGCCTACACCATAGAACGGTAGGGATTGTTTGATTGTTGTTATGTTTTGCTTTGTGTCATGCATCGTGTGTCACGCATCATGGTTTTCTAAACTACGAAATTACGTGTTTTTCATCCTTGAGCGGTAAGAATGAAATGAAAGATAAGAAAAGATTTGCAACGTGGTCGTAAGTATGACTTCCTCGACCTATTCGTGCTTGAAGTGCACAATAGGGTTTGTGCTTGAAGTGCACTCGTGTTTGAAGTGCACAATGAGGATTCTACGATCGATTGGGGGATTCTAATGTACGTAATGAGTCGTGAGTATGAATTTCTCGACCTCAACCTGTTCGTGCTTGAAGCGCACAATGGGGTTGGTGCTTGAAGTGCACCCGTGCTTGAAGTGCACAATGAGGTTTGTGCTTGAAGTGGACTCGTGCTTGAAGTGCACGATGAGGATTCTACGATCGATTGGAGGAGATTCGGTTGGCCGTCTTGGACTGTGTTGGGACGTGTGCCTCCGGTCTAGCTCCGTGGGTCAAGGCGTGGCCGTCCTGGACTGTGTGGGGGCGTGTGCCTACTTGATTCACCTGGAAGTGAAAGATAAAATGCAATTGAAACGAAAAGAAAACAACAGAGTGTGTAGAGACTGCATGTTAGGGTTGAGTCAAACATTTAGTGTGTGTTGTGCATTATTTCCCTACTTGCTAAGCGTTAGGCTTACCTTTTGTGTGTTCTGTGGTGTAGGTGACGATTTGTATACAGGTGAGGTAGACGAGACTACCGAGGATTAGGCTGCAGTCGGAGGAGTACGGAGTCCGCCGGTGCAGGCTATTGTTGGGGCGTTTTGACCACTGGATGTCTCGGGTAGTGGGAGGTGAATGTTTGACATAGATAGTTTAATTTGTAAGTATTTTGGTATGGATTGTTGGTGTGTGGAAATGTTGTTTTGTGGAAGTTAGGAAACTTTATTAAGTTGTGGTAAATTGGGTTCGTAAATATTTTCGTATGTATGTTACCGGGTTTACGAGTTGATTTGAAGATGGATAGGGAGTATAGTTGTTCGCGATGGAAGCGGTGTGTTTTCCGGGATTTATTTCAGGTTTTGGGTATTTAAAGTTTTAGGCGTTATATTGCCCGTTTTGATTTTAAAGTAACTAACGTCGGGTTATGTTTGTGATTTTTGTAATTCTCTGTTTTAAGTCGGTTTTCAAAAATAATTATGGGGTTGGAAGATTTATGCGTCGGGAAGGTATGGTTAAATTTTCAGGATTTTTGGAGATGTTCGGGATGTAGAAAAGTGTTAAAATGTGTAGGGAGGTGGAAAAAGGGTTAAAAAGGGCATTTTAGGGTGTTTTTGGTAATGAAAAACCCGAGCCGGCCCGATCGATCGGGCCCGGGGCACGACCAGTCGCGGTCGGGAAGTTTCTGGGTGAAGAAAACCCGAGAAAGCCCGACCGATCGGGCATTTAGCCACGATCGGTCGTGGAACAAATTGATGGGGCGCGCTGGTGCGCCCCAGCGCGCGGACGCGCGCGCGTAGCGCGCACGCAGCGCGAAGCCTGGGCGCGCCTGGTGCCCAGTGCGCGCCCAGCACCCCTTTAGGTGCAATTTTTCGTTTTTTTTATTATTCTCCCGATTTCTAACATGTTTTGACCCGACATTTTTTCAACGTATTTTAGACACGTGTTCCAAGAAAAATTGAGGGTTCGAAAAACCCGAACATCGAGCCGGGAATTTTAACAAAACCGAGCCGAATATTTTATTTAAATTACTTTTAAACGTCGTTTAAACACGGAATTTGTTTGCAAAGTGACGCACCGGGCCCGGGGCGGGTTCGGGGCGTTACAGCTTCTTCTTCTTTTTGACGACGACTCAATATTCTGGATCTGGGAGAAGACGTGATATGCACTCTGTATTGTGAGCAGACTTTATTATCTTTAGAGTGTGTTTGTGTTTTGTAACTGAGACAATGACCAGTGTCGCTGACGGTGTCCCAGGTGCAATTCTATTTCTTTCATTGAAACTCAGTCTCGGGAGGAGACTGCCTGGAACTCGGGAGGAGTTCTGATCGTGGGCATGGGGATCTTGCCATACACGGATTCCGAGAGGAATTATCAATGACAAGGGGAGTTTGTCATCTTCAGATTCCGAGAGGAATTGATCTTAAGTCGAGGGGAGCTCACAAAAACAGGTTCATTAGGAAGTTAGCTAGAGGCGGCGACAAGTATAAGAGAGAGTCTTTAATTGTATAAGTCTGGTTGTCTTGTAACTTCATAAACTAGTGAAATGTTTTTAATTCTGGGCGTGGCCCCGCAGATATAGGCTAGTTGCTGAACTGCGTTAACAATCTCCTGTCTCGTTACTTTTATGCTTTTTATATTTGCTTATTAGTTCGACAATCAGTAGTGTTCCAATTCGTGTTCCACATACACTAGGACATCTAATAACTAATCTTGATCTTTCAGTTGGTATCAGAGAGGTTTGCTTCTGTTTCTTAGGCGAGATTCACGGGATTTGATCTTGGTTCAATGGAATCTATGAAGGAAGGAGGTTCAACTATGCGTCCACCACTGTTGGATGGTAATAACTATGCTTACTGGAAGGCTAGGATGAGAGCATTCATCAAGGCTATCGATGAGAAAGCTTGGAGATCTATTTTAACAGGATGGAATCCTCCCTTGACTACTGACAAAGAAGGTATCATATCTCTTAAATCTGAAGAAGATTTGTCGGTCACTGTGTAACGACCCCGGCCAGGAGCCGTCACGTGTTCATATTCTTTCAATAATCGTTTGCTTGACTTTTACTATTATTACATTCACTTACTATCTCTCAACAGACTTTCACATTTTACATATACCCTTTTTATTTAAAAAAAACTGGTAATAGAAACGCAGAACCATTAAGGAAGACGAACCCTCTCGTGCCCGACTTCCCACGCCTCGTCGGCTCAACCTTCACAGAGTCGAGCGACTAGACCCGGTCATTGGCTTCTTGACAATTTCGGGAAAAGAGGAGGTGCCCTCAATTCTCTTAACTTAATACCACTCGGGTTTGCATGGGTTGCATGCGTTAACAACCCTCAGAAATTTAGTCGTCCGGTCATCACGTGCATTACGCGTGACTCGCTTAACATCGCCTAAAAGGAGACATCTTCCGGTGGGCACGTGGGTCTCGCGTGCTAAATTAAAACATCATCTGGTCGCTAGTCGACAAAACACATTTTACATCTTCCGGTCGCTAAACGACAAAACATATTTTACATCTTCCGGTGACGTCATCCGGAAGACTAAACCATCATACAACTATCCTTCGGCATCTGCCGATGACGTCAGCCGGAAGACTAAACCAACAAACAACTACCCTTCGGCATCTGCCGATGACGTCAGCCGGAAGACTAAACCAACAAACAACTACCCTTCGGCATCTGCCGATGACGTCAGCCGGAAGACTAAACCAACAAACAATTAACTCTCAGCATCTGCCGATGACGTCAGCCGGAAGATTGCCTCATCCGGCTTCCGTCTTACGGTAGAGAACACTAAATCATCAAATGACTCCTCCCAACAGAAAGAATACACAACTCATTCAAAATGCATATAGCGGAAGACTTAAGCAACAGATCATTTATAAATCTATATAATCATTCCCTGACTCAATGATTCCACTAGACAGTTTCAAAGCTCAACGTTTTAAAATAATCTCATCCTACTTAAGCTACCATGTCCTTTAATATACTGTAACATAAGAGTCTTAACCAGGGGTCATAAGTCGCCTCTCCAGTCCCACACTGTCACCTTGAACATCCTCCAGCAACCAGCCTTAAGCATCCTCTTTGAACATAACATCCTCACCTGACCTTCTTCACCTACACCATAAGGTTTAACTATAAGCCTAAAGCTTAGTAAGGAATGCATGCTGTCAGATATACATGAGTACACAATTTAAAGAGACATAAGTTCATAAACCATTCATCATTCGTGTTCATCTTTATCTTTTACATAACATGTATTAAGGCAGGGAACGAGGGAGGAAGACAGGGGTACATAGTCATTTGCCTATTGCGGCAGTCATACATAATCATTTGCCTATCGCGGCAACCATGATACATCACTCGGCCTCCCCAGTGGGAAAATTCGCGAGCCATACATATCATTACTCGGCCTCCACCAGTGGGAGATTTCGCGAGTCATACATATCATTACTCGGCCTCCACCAGTGGGAGAATTCGCGAGTCATACATAGCATAGTCTTTTCCCCGTTCTGCACTTAATCATGGTTACATTTACTTTTCATGTTCTCTACTTAATCATAAACGTGGGCATAATGCATAGACATGAGGTTCACAGAGAAAAGTCATACCATAAGGACAAGTAGAACATCCTGTAACTTTACATTTACTTACACAACTTCTTCATGTCGTGGAAATAACAAATCATAGTCAACAAGTTAACATTTCAGTGATTTCCTAATACCCTTGCGGTGTAGGGCCCTAGTGGCCGGAAATCTTAACACATTCACTTACCTGGATTCCTTAGCAATCTGAGCTTCTTTCCTTTAAACTCCTTAACCTAAAACATGTACATTACAGTAGTTAAAACAAAGTCCTAATAGTCCTAATCATAAACCATCCTAAGATCTAATAGCTAAAGTCATTCCGATTCCTCTGTTTGACACACTGCAGCCTGAAATCCGAAACTAGGTGGACAGGTTTTACCATTGATTAAATCCGAGTTGGTTACTTAAAATGCTCAGAATCGATTCGGGATGACATTTCTACTCTCAGATTAAGAAAATCACAAACTGCTCGGCCACTGCTAAAAATCCGAACTCAGTGCCGAGCTGAGAACAGAGCTCTATTTACTAATGAGTGACTACATTGTCCATTTCATACCTCGGGTGTGGATTTGCAGAGAAAAGTAGGCTCGAAACCGGTCGTCGGCAGAGGAAAGTTCTGGTAGCCGAGAGCAAGAACTTGGGAGAGAAGAAATCGCCGAGAGGGAATGTCGGCTACAGTGGCAATAAATGAGATTTAAGGTTTCCAATTCCTATTTATACTAAATCCATCGATTTTAATTTACAAAACTGCCACCCAACCTATTTTTACTTAACTTGTAATAATTTATCTTAACATTAAATTTTAAATCATAAAGGTTAAATAAGAGGGTGACAATGAAAATAGTCAGAAAATCACCTGGCCGAAATGTCGGGTGTTACACACTGAAGATGCACTAGCAAACAGTAATTCTAAGGCTCTTAACGTCATTTTTAATGGTGTTGATCCTACTCAGTTCAGACTTATCTCGACATGTGAGTCTGCTAAAAGAACATGGGAGATTCTTCAAACTACTTATGAAGGAACATCGGCAGTAAAACTATCAAAGATGCAAATGCTCACTACAAGGTTTGAAAACTTAAAAATGCTTGCAGAAGAAAGTGTTGCGGAATTCAATGCCAAGTTATGTGATATAGCCAATGAAGCATTTGCACTTGGTGAAACTTTCTCTGAAGAGCGGTTGGTTCGAAAGACTTTGCGATCACTCCCACAGCGTTTTG
>CM039507.1:35173806-35307153 GCA_022432975.1 Begonia masoniana | reverse complement strand
GATTTTTCCATTTTATGATAACAGCTTTATAAGACTACTCATTGTTCATTTTTAAAAAAAAAATTATATTGATTTTAATCTTTGAATTTAAGACTTATTTCAATCGACTCCATACACTTTTGATTTTCTTATTAAGTGTTTTTATTTTTGTTTTTAGTTGGTTCTGGTTTCTGTGTTTGGAGGAAATATTTTTAAAATAAAATTTGTCGATAATGTTAGAATTGGTGCATGGATTGACACCTCAAAACCAATAAAAAAAACAAGAAATAGCCATAGAAACCCAATCCAAAAGGGCTTGTATCTTGGCCACAAAGTGAAAGTCCTTGTGTGTGTGATTGAAGAAGTGATAGATGCCAGATGGAAACAAACACAAGATCTTTAACCATCTCAATCTGCTAGAAATATGTTATATGTAACTAGAGATGGCAAGCGGGTACAGTAACGAGCTGAGTTTGGCCAGGTTCCGAACAACAGGGCAGGTCAAGCCGCTGTGCTGGGCTCGTGAGCCTGCTTGGGACCGGAACTAACAAACTGGCTAGCGAGCTCGACAGGCCTGGCTTATCGACCCACCTGCCTCCCCCATCCCCTCGGCCCAACCCACAGATTGAGCCAATATCTGCAAATTTCGTTGTGCATCTTATCCTCTGTTTTTAATCACGATGAAGCTATACTTGTGAAACGAGTAAAATGGATCAGACTTACAATTTTTTTTTAATCTTTGAATGCTGCAAAAGATTGTTTCGAAGGTCCTGCGTTGTTTTGATACCAATGGGAAGGTAGCATAATATTGTTTTATTTTTGGGAAGATCTGAAAAAGAATTCTGCTGGGGAGGTTTCGTCTTTCAAGAGATGGGTGTGAGAGAATGTTATCCAATCACAAAGATAAAAGTAGGTGGGAAAATCATATTGAAGATGGTGGGAAAGTGGAAACCAAGCTGATCGACATGAAAATGCAAAATTTGTATGGAAGAATTGACTACTTGTCAAGAAGGATGAATCTACGACAGCAAGAAGAAGTTCCGAACTTGTCGGAAAAAAACTATTAGAACTATTCACTATTCATCTTTGGTTTTCTTTTACTATTTATTTTTAGTTGTCTTTTTCATCATTACTGTCTTGGTTATATTCATGTAAAACGTTCATTTTCAATAATCATTTGAAGCATTTATTACTGACATTCTTCTTCTCCTTCTCTTTCTTTCGTTTGTCATTCTACTGTTTAGAAACAGAAAACTTTGTTTCTCTTCGTGGTATCAGAGCCAGCTGAAATGGCTTTCCTTTCTTCCTCCACTTTTTCATCAACTTCCACTGCTGTTTCTCCCTCCCTCCCACCCTTTCCGTCCATAAATCAAACCTTAACCACAAAACTCACCTCAACCAATTATCTCGTCTGGAAGACTCAACTCCTCCATATTGTCACTGCAAACGGCATTGCCCACCTGCTCGAAGCATCTTACTTACCTCCTCCCTCGTTTCTGGACAATCTCTCCCCTGAACCAAATCCTGATTTCCTCATTTGGCAACGATACAACAGTCTCATCTTGAGCTGGATCTTCTCCTCAATGTCGGAGGACTTGCTGCCCCAATTTGTTGCCTTCACCACCGCCAGTGCAGTCTGGATGGCTCTGGACCCACTGTTTGCTTCTTCCTCGCTGGCCCGCATCACTAACCTCTGAAATCAATTTCACTGTCTTTCCAAAGATGGCGTCTCGGCTGCTGCTTACATTCAAAAACTCACCTCTCTCTGCAACACTCTTGCTACAATCGGCCACAATGTCCCTTCTCAAGATCAGCTTCTATATTTTTTGGGTAGTTTAGGCAGTGAGTAACCTTTGTAACCAATCGCTCCGACCAGTCACTGATTGGAGAAATTTTCAGCCTTCTACAAAGTTACGACTTCCGGCTGGAGAAACAACATCTCGCCATTGCTCTACCGATGTCGACTCAGCTCCAGGCCAACGCTATGTTTCAGTGTTCTTCTCGCCCCGTCTGGACTCCTCGGGTACTGCCTCTTTTCGGCCCAGGTCTTAGACCGGTTTCTCTTTCAATAGCCCCGGCTTGCAACTTCCACCGAGCCCAATTAGCCCATGGCATTCTCGGTCCAATCAGCCGTTCAGGCCCAGGTGCTGGATCTACAACCGGCTGGGCCATTCAACCCTTAGGTGTTATTTCCTCTCCTCTGTGGCCCAATAGGTCCCTCTGCCGACCGAAGCCCACTCCTAGGCCCACTTCACCTCCTTCTCTATTGACCCGATCCAACCCCATCCCCAATCCGACCCTACCCACTCTTCAATCATTTTACCCCCTCGTTTTCCAACCTCCTCCCCTGCAATTTCACCCAACCCGACAGGTCTTCTTCCCACTCCGGTCACCTCCTCACCGACTCCCTTCTGGGTAATGGACTCCGGTGCCACCCATCACTTCCTGGAGTCTTCCGACGACCTCACTCACCCTCAGGCTCTTCCGGTTCCTTCTCACGTTGCTACGGCAGAAGGTACCACTATCCCTCTGTATCTTTTTGGTTCGTCTGTTCTTCTGGCTTTTGGTCGCTCTTTGTCGTTAAATTTTGTTTATCACACTCCTCATTTTTTGCACAATCTGTTGAGTGTCTTTAAACTATCCCAGAATAATTCTGCGTACGTTGAATTTCATTCCTCTTATTTTCTTGTTAAGGATCGGCTTTTTCACCGACTCCTCCTCTGTGGTGAACTCCGCTATGGGCTCTACTGTACTCCTTCAGCCTCCTCTTTTTTGTCTCTTGCTGCTCGGCTTCCGAGTTCTGTGTCTTCCCCAGCAACTATAACGCCCCAAGTTTCCCAAACCCGGTTTATTACTCATAAACCCGAACATAATTAAGAAAATTTCGAACCAAATTTAACACTTCGCTCGAAAGTCAAAATTTGACATTTTCTAAAACCTCAAAACATTTAAAGAATTGCAGCGGAAATCATTTGAGGAAAATAGAGTTAAACAAAACTATAGAACAATGCTTGAATAATCGGTTGAGATGTTAAGGAGTAATCGGTCAAAAGAAATAAAGGTTTAAATCGCGGAATACTTTAAAAGTTGCAAAAGTCAAACGCATCTGCCACTGAACAAAGTCAACGGAAGAGGCTGAAACAGATAACAGAAGGCTCCTTCTGGTGACAAAACGACAAAACTTCCACTTCATCTTCCGGTAAGTCTAATACATGACATCCACCAGTCACTAAACGACAAGACTTCTACTACAGTCTTCCGATTAGTTTAATACACTACATCCACCGGTCATAAGACGACAAAAGGCTTCCTACATCTTTCGATGACGTCAGCCAGATGATTCCTTCATCCGATAGACTTTATCTTACATCTACCAGTGACGTCAGCCGGATGATCCCATTCATCCAACCTCTGCCGATCGCTAAACGACAAGTTTTACCATTTATCATCCGATAGACTAAATCTATCGGTAGACAAAACACTTAACGTCCACTGGTGAATTTCATCCACCGATGGTTGAACTTACAGATTTCACTTAAAACATTTAAAACAACCTGGCCCTAAGTAACATCTGAAATCTAACAATTGACCATTTGAAACCAACATTTATATCTTGAACCTATAAAATTCCAAACTAACAAATTGTAATAAAACCAAATCAGATTTTTATAACAGAGGACGACTCAAATATTCTAAACCCTTCAGAAAAATTAGACACCAACAACACTCAAATCACGTTTTTCCTTGACAGAGAAGAAAATCTCAAAGGTGTTAAAACATCAAATTACTACTGTCATTAAAACTACTACGGTCATAAAACTCTCAACATACTTAAATTGAAACTGTAACGACCCCTTATCCCAGCAAGATATTGTCCGCCCTGGGGATTGGGCCGTAGCCCAATATCCTCCCCTCACGGCTTTGTTTGGAGAGAACTTCCAGGAAGGTCACCCAACCTGGAATTGCTCTCGCTGAAACACTTTTAACTTCGGAGTTCTTATGGGATCCGTTGCCAATCGTGCTCCAAAACGCGTCTTGCTATGTTGGGAGGGTCTCTTTATATATGTTTCATTTCCACATACTTCCCAAAGCGATGTGGGATTGTGACGACCCCCTTTTTACGACCTGTCACCTTCCGGTTCGCCCGCGCGGACGTAACGCCATCCGGGTTCCGGTTCGTGCAGCCATCGTACCCATACATGCATATTCGGGTCATCACAATCACCCCCCCTCGGGGGCCCAACGTCCTCGTTGGCCACATTTCCAGTTGGGTACAGGCTCTAATACCATTTGTAACGACCCCTTATCCCAGCAAGATATTGTCTGCTCTGGGGATTGGGTCGTAGCCCAATATCCTCCCCTCACGGCTTTGTTTGGCGAGAACTTCCCGGAAGGTAACCCAACCTGGAATTGCTCTCGCCGAAGCACTTTTAACTTTGGAGTTCTTATGGGATCCGTTGCCAATCGTGCTCCAAAACGCGTCTTGCTATATTGGGAGGGTCTCTTTACATATGTTTTATTTCCACATACTTCCCCAAGCGATGTGGGATTGTGACGACCCCCTTTCTACGACCTGTCACCTTCCGGTTCGCCCGCACGGACGTACCGCCATCAGGGTTCCGGTTCGTGCAGCCATCGTACCCATACGTGCATATTCGGGTCATCACAGAAACATTGTCAACTAAACCTTCACACCAACTGACACCAGTTAAACCGCCCCATCAACTACCAGATTATTACATAGATGCACTCCTCCAACCAGTCTAGTCCTCAGCAAACTCAGTACACACACCTGCTGTCACTTCTTCACCTACATCACAAAACTCATCTATTAGCCTAATGCTAAGTAAGTAAAGTAATAATGTAATGTAATGCTGAAACATAAATTCCTAAATATGCAGTTTCTACTTTCTCATCTCAGTTGCATATGCATCGTTTCTGATCTGATCCGCCTGTAAAATTGGGAGTTGGATCACTTCTCCCAAAGTATAAATATCCATTGACTCATTAAGGGGCGGATTAATTCCCTTAACAGTAAATTTGATTCACATATCTGTTTCTGATCCCCTTGTCTGATGGGATGCGGATCAAGTTTCCCAAAGTCTAAATATCCACTGTCTCATTAAGGGATGGATTATTTCCCTTAACAGTAAATCTGATTCACATAGCTGTTTCATTATGTTCATTCCTCACCATGCCAACATGCATTCAAATTCATTTTCGTATACTTTTAAAATATGATGCATGACATACAGACACATTCAAGTAAACAAAATCCTAATGTTTTGTGATGTAGGCCCGAAGGCACAAGCAAACTTCACTTACCTGGCTTCCTGGACAAGCTCGATTGTAAATTACTTCGGGTTTTGCTCAAACCTAAACCACAGACAGAGCATACATTAAACTTTCATTAAACTTCATTCTAAACCATCTAAAAATCTAAGGGAACTAGTTTGGGAGCTCAGTTCATAGTGTATTCCCGATTCACCACAAAACCGAGACTAACTCGCACCTACAGCATTTCTCAAAACTCACATTCTTCCGTAAGCAAACCAACAAATGTATACTCTATAACCATCCTAAATCATCAGCAAGAAGAAAGATCGAGGGGAAACTCACCTAGACTGGAGAAATCGGAGGGAAAATCTCTTAGAGCACTCAGCTGAAACGAGAGTTGAAAGGGAAATAGAAAACAGTGGCGGCTACTGTGCATTAATCACAAATCCACTTCCCTTAAATAAGTTATCCACTATTAAATCCCCAAATTACAATTTTGCCCTAACCTAGTCATTGATTAACCAAACTACTAATTTCCCCAAATTTCAACCCTAAAATGTACATCACACATTGGTAAAATAATTCGATTAAAACGGAACCGGGTGTTACAATCTACCCTCCTTAAAAGAATTTTGTCCTTAAAATTTCCATCATGTCTTGCTGGCGCTCCCAAGTTGTCTCCTCAATGTTCTGGTTGTGCCACAAGACTTTCACTAAAGGAACCTCTTTGTTGCGCAACACCTTCACTGTATAGTCCAGGATCCTTACTGGTTTCTCCTCATAGGTAAGGGTAGGATGAACTTCAATGTCCTGCTGCTCCACAACATGATATGGATCCCTTATGCACTTCTTCAACATAGAAACATGGAACACACCGTGTATCCCCTCCATAGAAGCCGGTAGCTGCAACTGATAGGCTGCTCTCCCAACTCTCTTCAAAATAGTGAATGGTCCAATAAATCTGGGGTTCGACTTGCATCTCTTCCCGAATCTCACAACTCCTTTAAATGGTGATACCTTGAGGAAAACTTCATCACCTACTCCAAACTCTAGTTCTCTGCGTCTTCTGTCGGCATAACTTTTCTGCCGGCTTTGAGCTGTTAAGATCATCTGGCGGATGAGGGCAACCTTCTCAACAGTTTATTGCATAATGTCAGGACCAAGCAACTGTGTTTCACCAACTTCATCCCAGTACAAAGGTGATCTACATTTCCGCCCATACAAGGCCTCATAAGGTGTCATTCCTATTGTTGCCTGAAAACTGTTATTATAAGAGAATTCTACTAAGGATAGGTACTTGCTCCAGGAACCTTGAAAATCCAATATGCATGCACGAAGCATATCCTCTGCTATTTGGATGGTTCTTTTGGACTGTCCATCTGTTTGAGGGTGAAAGGCTGTGCTAAAGTTGAGCTGTGTACCCATAGCCTGATGCAAACTCTTCCAAAACTTAGATGTAAATCTAGAATCCCGGTCAGAAACTATAGTGCTTGGAACTCCATGCAGTCTAACAACTTCATGCACATACAACTCAGCAAGCTGATCCATCGAGTAAGTCACCTTTATCGGTAGGAAATGAGCTGATTTGGTTAGATGGTCAACTATCACCCAAATTGCATCATGTCCCTTTACTGTTTTAGGCAATCCCACAACAAAGTTCATCGTTATTTGTTCCCATTTCCATTCGAGAACTGATAAGGGTTGTAACATTCCTGCAGGTCTCTGGTGCTCAGCTTTAACCTGTTGACAAACTAGGCACGATTCCACATATTCTGCCACACTTCTTTTCATACTTGGCCACCAATAATGTTGTCTGAGATCCTTGTACATCTTTGTACTCCCAGAGTGAACAGAGAACCTGGAAGAGTGTGCTTCAGAAAGAATCTCTTCACGAAGTTCTTTAATGGCAGGAACAAACCATCTATTTCTAAACTTAAGGATCCCGTCGGTAGAATGGTTAAAATCTGACTTGTCCGTAGAATCCATGCTTAACTTGTACTTGTTACACTCATCATCATTCGTCTGAGTTTCCTTTATTTTCTCTAGAATGGTAGGCTTTAAGGTTAAGGCTGAAAGTATAGCTGATACGCTGGATACTGCTTCTAGGTTAAACCTTTGGAATTCTGACTCTAAGGCTAATGGTATATTGAAAATCATAGTTGGGGTTGGTATTGTTACTCTACTCAAAGCATCTGCCACAACATTTGCTTTGCCGGGATGATATTTAATCTTGAAATCATAGTCCTTTACAAATTCCAACCATCGACGTTGCCTCATGTTTAGTTCTTTTTGTGTGAAAATATACTTCAGGCTCTTATGATCTGAAAATATCTCGCAAGATTGTCCATACAAGTAATGTCTCCAAATCTTAAGTGCAAATACCACTGCAGCTAATTCTAAGTCATGTGTAGGGTAATTCTTCTCATGTGTTTTCAACTGTCTAGAGGCATAAGCTATTACTTTACCATCCTGCATTAACACACAACCAAGACCAATTTTGGAAGTATCACAATAAATACTAAATTTACCATCCTCAACTGGAATGGTTAAAATTGGAGCATTGGTCAGTTTCTGTTTCAGGGTCTGAAAACTATTCTCACATTCGTCAGTCCATATATACTTCATATTTTTCCTTGTTAACTTAGTAAGGGGTGTAGCAATGTTCGAAAATCCTTCAATGAACTTTCTATAATATCCTGCTAGTCCAAGAAAACTCCTGATATCTGTAGCACTCTTCGGTTGGGGCCACTCCTTAACTGCTTGAACCTTGGCTGGATCGACAGATATTCCATCCCCAGAGATAACATGTCCTAAAAAGTGGACTTTGTCAAACCAAAATTCACACTTAGAAAACTTGGCATATAGTTGGTGCTGTTTTAATACTTCCAACACCAAGGTCAGGTGCCTAGCATGCTCATCCTTAGTACGTGAATAGATTAAAATGTCATCTATAAACACTATGACAAACTTATCCAAAAATTCATGAAACACTCTATTCATGAGATCCATAAAGGCTGCCGGTGCATTAGTCAATCCAAAGGACATAACCAAAAACTCATAATGTCCGTATCTCGTGCGAAAAGCAGTCTTTGGGATATCTTCAGATTTAACCTTCAACTGGTAATAACCGGACCTAAGGTCTATCTTAGAGAAAACTCTAGCACCATTAAGTTGGTCAAATAAATCATCAATCCTTGGCAATAGATACTTGTTCTTGATAGTTAACTTATTTAGTTCCCGATAATCAATGCACATCCGCATCGATCCATCCTTCTTTTTGACAAAGAGTACAGGTGCACCCCACAGTGAAAAGCTGGGGCGTATGAACCCTTTCTCCAACAGATCCTCCAATTGCTTCTTTAATTCCTTAAGTTCAGTTGGTGCTAATCTATATGGATTTTTAGACACAGGATCGGCGCCGGGATAAACATCTACAACAAATTCAATTTTCCTATCTGGTGGTAAACCAGGAAGGTTATCTAGAAATACTTCAGGAAAGTTTTGGACAATTAGAACATTTTGAGGATTTGCTTTTCCTACAAGTTGTGTCTCTAAAACACTAGCTAAGAAGCACAAATACTCTCCACATAAGGAAGGTTTAGTGTTAATAGAAGTCATCACAGACATTTCCTTACTCTTCCTTGAAGCTTGAAAGGTATGCTTCAAACTACCAGGGGGTGGAAGCTAACTATTCCAATCCTACAATCAATCGTGGCGTGGTATTTAAACAACCAGTCCATTCCTAGGATTACATCAAATCTCATTATATCCATAATAATAAGATCAGCAGGTAGACTTACATTCCCTACTAACACATCACTGTCAAGCATCACTTGGTTAGAGTGCATGCGTTCACCAGAGGGTAATGCAACATTAAACACATGCATGGAAGGGGTGAACTGTACATCTAACTTAACAGCAAATGCAGATGCTATAAAAAAATGCGTTGCACCAAAATCTATTAAAGTAAAAGCAGGCACAGAGTTGATCAATATAGTACCTGACACCACTGCAGGCTAGTCTTCATCCCCCGACTCCATCATGGAGAATATCCTCGGTTTAATCATAGCAGTGCCACTCTTAGGAACTGGGCAGTCTCTACTAATATGGCCGACCTTGTTACAATTGTAGCATCTGGTGATTCTAGGCTTCGAGCATTCTTTGAATGTGTGTCCAACCTCCTCACAGTTGAAACACTTCCCAAAGCCCAGTCTCCATTCGCCTGGGTGGTTCTTCAAACACTTAGGACACTGGGGAAATTTCCTGACATTTTGTAGCTTCCCTCTTGTTCCTTGACTATTCTGGCCTTCACTTGGCCTCTTCGTTCCTCTTTGTTGGTGTGGCTGGATAAACCTTTGTGGGATCTCCTTTGGTCCAGCATACCTCTTTTCAGCTTCTTCCACTTCCAAAGCAGTGGACACAACCTCACTGAACGTCAAGCCTTTAATACCAAAAAATTTAACCCCTCGGTAGATTTTTGGCTTCAGTCCATCCACGAATTTGAACACTTTATCCTCGTCCTTGTAAGCAAAATGCCCAGCAAACCTAGACAAGGACTCAAATTGCCTACTGTAATCAGCCACAGACCCTGTCTGCTTCAAATTCAGAAACTCCAACTTCTTCGCAGTCTGGATAGTGCTGTTAAAATACTTCTCATAGAAAATGTCCTTGAATTGTGACCAAGGCATCGCCAAAACATCGGTGGTGGTCTCTATCGTTTCCCACCAGAGTTGAGCTTCACCAGCCAAGTGAAATGTCGCCAACGTGACCTTATCTCCTTCTCCAACGTTGGCGCACCTAAACATACTTTCAATCTTCCTAAGTCATCCTTCAGCAATAACTAGATCAGATGACTGTCCATCAAATGTGGGTGGTCTTAGTCTCCAGAATCTATCTCCAGAATGTTCATTGCTAGAACCCGAGTTGGCACTTCCTTGTACCTCTCGGTTCAACAGTACTCCTAGTTGGTCAGACTGTTGGCGCACTAAATCAGTTTGCTGACGCACTAAATCTGTCAGCTGCCTAATCACACTAGGCTCCTCTTCACCTCTCACATTTGGCATTTCTCTTGGCACTCTAGGTCTCCCTGGGCGTCTGGCCATCGCACTAAATTCCTGTACAGGGTTAATTACACTCTTAAATATCTATTAACTAAGGTTAACATGAACACTTACAGTTGTTGAAGTACTTCCATGCAACGATTGGCACTATTGAGTAATCTTTTGAACGGTTTAACTGAATGTCTCTGATACCATACTGTAACGCCCCAAGTTTCCCAAACTCGGTTTGTTACTCATAAACCCGAACATAACTAAGAAAATTTCGGACCAAATTTAAAACTTCGCTTGAAAGTCAAAATTTGACATTTTCTAAAACCTCAAAACATTTAAAGAATTGCAGCGGAAATCATTCGAGGAAATATAGAGTTAAACAAAACTATAGAACAATGCTTGAATAATCGGTTGAGATGTTAAGGAGTAATCGGTCAAAAGAAATAAAGGTTTAAATCGCGGAATACTTTAAAAGTTGCAAAAGTCAAACGCATCTGCCACTGAACAAAGTCAACGGAAGAGGCTGAAACAGATAACAGAAGGCTCCTTCCAGTGACAAAACGACAAAACTTCCACTTCATCTTCCGGTAAGTCTAATACACGACATCCACCGGTCACTAAACGACAAGACTTCTACTACAGTCTTTCGATTAGTTTAATACACTACATCCACCGGTCATAAGACGACAAAAGTCTTCCTACATCTTTTGATGACGTCAGCCGGATGATTCCTTCATCCGATCGACTTTATCTTACATCTACGGTGACGTCAGCCGGATGATCCCCTTCATCCAACCTCTGCCAATCGCTAAACGACAAGTTTTACCATTTATCATCCGATAGACTAAATCTATCGGTAGACAAAACACTTAACGTCCACTGGTAAACTTCATCCACCGATGGTTGAACTTACAGATTTCACTCAAAACATTTAAAACAACCTGGCCCTAAGTAACATCTGAAATCCAACAATTGACTATTTGAAACCAACATTTATATCCTGAACCTATAAAATTCAAAACTAATAAATTGTAATAAAACCAAATCAGATTTTTATAACAGGGGACGACTCAAATATTCTAAACCCTTCAAAAAAATTAGACACCAACAACACTCAAATCACGTTTTTCCTTGACAGAGAAGAAAATCTCAAAGGTGTTAAAACATCAAATTACTACTGTCATTAAAACTACTACGGTCATAAAACTCTCAACATACTTAAGTTGAAACATTGTCAACTAAACCTTCACACCAACTGACACAAGTTAAACTGCCCCATCAACTGCCAGATTGTTACATAGATGCACTCCTCCAACCAGTCTAGTCCTCAGCAAACTTAGTACACACACCTGCTATCACTTCTTCACCTACATCACAAAACTCATCTATTAGCCTAATGCTAAGTAAGTAAAGTAATAATATAATGTAATGCTGAAACATAAATTCCTAAATATGCAGTTTCTACTTTCTCATCTCAGTTGCATATGCATAGTTTCTGATCTGATCCCCCTGTGAAATTGGGAGTTGGATCACTTCTCCCAAAGTATAAATATCCACTGACTCATTAAGGGGCGGATTAATTCTCTTAACAGTAAATCTGATTCACATAGCTGTTTCTGATCCCCTTGTTTGATGAGATGCGGATCAAGTTTCCCAAAGTCTAAATATCCACTGTCTCATTAAGGGGCGGATTATTTCCCTTAACGGTAAATCTGATTCACATAGCTGTTTCATTATGTTCATTCCTCACCATGCCAACATGCATTCAAATTCATTTTCGTATACTTTTAAAATATGATGCATGACATACAGACACATTCAAGTAAACAAAATCCTAATGTTTTGTGATGTAGGCCCGAATGCACAAGCAAACTTCACTTACTTGGCTTCCTGGACAAGCTCGATTGTAAATTACTTCGGGTTTTGCTCAAACCTAAACCACAGACAGAGCATACATTAAACTTTCATTAAACTTCATTCTAAACCATCTAAAAATCTAAGGGAACTAGTTTGGGAGCTCAGTTCATAGTGTATTCCCGATTCACCACAAAACCGAGACTAACTCGCACCTACTGCATTTCTCAAAACTCACATTCTTCTGTAAGCAAACCAACAAATGTATACTCTATAACCATCCTAAATCATCAGCAAGAAGAAAGATCGAGGGGAAACTCACCTAGACTGGAGAAATCGGAGGGAAAATCTCTTAGAGCACTTAGCTAAAACGAGAGTTGAAAGGGAAATAGAAAACAGTGGCGGCTACTGTGCATTAATCACAAATCCACTTCCCTTAAATAGGTTATCCACTATTAAATCCCCAAATTACAATTTTACCCTAACCTAGTCATTCATTAACCAAACTACTAATTTCCCCAAATTTCAACCATAAAATGTACATCACACATTGGTAAAATAATTCGATTAAAACGGAACCGGATGTTACAATCTACCCTCCTTAAAAGAATTTTGTCCTCAAAATTCAGTACTTGAATAATTCTGGATATTGGTTGAAATTTGAGCCTCAACGCCCCCCACCCATGACACCCGCCAATTATCCTCCACTTTTTTCCAAGCCAAACTCCTCCAAATTTCACGACTTAAAATGGATAACAAAATAAACCCGACATTATAAATATTTTTAACAAAAACTGACAACATAACGGCTAAAAGTTTCTAAATCCGAAACCCTGAAAACATGCATTTAAACCATAATTTTACCAAATCCACACCAGTATCAATCCTCAAGTATTTACCCCCAATCAAATCTAACAAACCAAACGACAAAATATCAAACCCCAATCCATTTTAAATCAAAACAATATCTATACAAAAATCTCCAAACCACCAACCAAATACCTCAAAAATACCAACATAACCAAAAAGTAACTATCACTCACAACTCCCCAAAGACCATGGTCGAGACGCCCCAACAACTACCTGCACCGGCATGCCCGTACATCACCAACTACGTTCCAGTTCTAGCTTTCTGTAAGGCTCTCACCTGTAATCCTGTCAACACCTACACCACGGAACACAAAACGTAAGCCTAATGTATAACACCCGATTCTATCGAACCAGCTCTCTTTTATTATTAATGGTATACACTTTATTAGGCAATAATTAAAGTAGGGTTGTTGTATGACTAGACAAGGACATTAGAGTAAATTACAAATTTTCAAAAGTGGATAACGTATTTAAGGAAAGAAATGCACTGTAGCCGCCACCATTTCATACTTTTCCTCTTTGGGTTTTCAGCTCAAGCAGCCGAGCTCTCTAGGCGATTTTCCTCGCTCGATTCTCCTTCAACCTAGGTAAGTTTTCCTCATTTCTCTGATGATATAGCGGTTAGATACCTGAGGGAGTACAATGTGAGGATTTTGAGGATGCTGAGATTGAGCAAAGGTTCGGGTTTTAGTGATAAATGGGAATGCTCGGGTAGTAGAGTTTCTAACTGGATTCCTCGAACTTTTGTTTGATTCTTAGCAAAGTTTAGTGAAGGTTTGATTGATGTTCTGTTGTGAACCTAGGAGCAGATTTCCAAAGTAACTAGCAACCAGACAATTTCCAGGAGCCAGGTAAGTGAAGTATGCTTGTGCCTTCGGGCCTACATCACAAAACATTAGGATTTTGTTTACTTGAATGTATTAGCATGTCATGCATCATATTTTAAAAGTATACGAAAATGAATTTGAATGCATGTTGGCATGGTAAGGAATGAACATAATGAAACAGCTATGTGAATCAGATTTACTGTTAAGGGAAGTAATCCGCCGCTTAATGAGACAGTGGATATTTAGACTTTGGGAAACTTGATCCGCTTCCCATCGAACAGGGGGATCAGAAACAACTATGTGAATCAGATTTACTGTTAAGGGAAGTAATCCGCCCTTTAATGAGTCAGTGGATATTTATACTTTGGGAGGAGTGATCCAACTCCCAATTTCACAGGGGGATCAGATCAGAACGATGCATATGCAACTGAGATGAGAAAGTAGAAACTGCATACTTAGAAATTTATGAATTCAGCATTACATTGCATTATTGCTTTACTTACTTAGCATTAGGCTAATAGATGAGTTTTGTGATGTAGGTGAAGAAGCGACAGCGGGTGTGTTTACTGAGTTAGCTGAGGACTAGACTGGTTGGAGGAGTGCAACTTTGCAACAATCTGGCAGTTGATGGGGCGGTTTAACTGATGTCAGTTAATGTGAAGGTTTAGTTGACCGTGTTTCAATTTAAGTATGTTGAGTTTTCATGACAGTAGTGGTTTCAATGTTTTGAATACGATTTGAGATTTTTCTGATAATAGTATTCTGTTGGGATTTTAATGTTGGTACTCACTGGGTTTTTAGTAATGCAATGGTTTGAATTGTTTCTGAATGGTCTCAGTGAAGTGAGTAAATCCCTTTCTGTAGTTAGAGTTGTGTTTGTATACTAAGGAGTAGTTGAAATTTCACCCTGTTCTCTATCGATAGATGATGTCTATCAGTAGATGTTGAGTTGTTGTTCTGTTGTCCATCAGTGGATGTTGTGTGTTTTGTTCACTGATAGATGTTGGCGGATTGAATCATCCGGCTGACGTCATCGGTTGATGTGTGTACGAAATGTGTGTTTTTGGTCTATCGGAGGACGTCTTTTGTAAAAGCCATCGGATGATATCTTTTGTAAAAGTCATCGAATGATGTCTTCAGTGGAATCCATCGGATGATGTAGAATGTAATTAGTCGTTTAGTGACCGGTGGATGTCGAGTGTTAAATCCATCGGATGATGTAGAATGTAATTTGTCGTTTAGTGACTGGTGGATGTCGAGTATTAAATCCATCGGATGATGTAGTAGAAGTTTTGTCATTTAGTGCCCGATGGATGTCGTTTGTTAAACCTATTGAATGATGTTGAGTACTCTAACTATCGGTGGATGAGAGTAATATGTTCTGTCGTTTCGTCACCGGAAGAAGCCTTCTGTTATCTGTTTCAGCCTCTTCCGTTGACTTTGTTCAGCGGCAGATGCGTTTGACTTTGCAACTTTTAAAGTATTTCGCAATTTAAACCTTTATTTCTTTTGGCCGATTATTCCTTAACATCCTAACTGATTATTCAAGCATTGTTCTATAGTTTTATTTAACTCTATTCTTGTTCAAATGATTTCCGCTGCAAGTCTTTAAACGTTTTGAGGTTTTAGAAAATGTCAAATTTTGACTTACGAGCGAAGTTTTAAATTTGGTCCAAAGTTTCTTAGTTATGTTCGGGTTTGTGAGTAACAAACCGGATTCAGAAAACTCGGGGCGTTACATAATGCTTAGTAAGTAAGGAATAATGCATACGAAAACAAAGTGCACACCGCACACATCACCCTCACACACAACCCTAATACATGCGGTTTCTAACTCTTGGTTGTGTTCAACTCATTCTCGTTTCATTACTCTTCACTTTCACTTGTGCGTCAAGCGGATACCTATCCTAACAGGATGGTCACGCGTTGACCACACAGAGCCAGATCCAAGGCACACATCGTGTTCACACACAGGACGACCATACATGATCTTCTCCCACGTCGATCAATGAACCTCGTTCATAATCACGAGCACTTACATGCTTTCAGCTGTGACTCTCTTGTAGACACCGCCCGAATTGCCATTCTTTCAGGCACTAGCTCGCGACGAGGTGACTTTGTGATAACCTCCCGAATTGTCATTCTTCCAGGCACTATTCGCGACGAGGCTACCTTGTGATAACCTACTCCACAAGAGACCACCACACCTCTTTTGTGGAACCCCTCCCGAATTGCCATTCTTTCAGGCACTAATTTGCGACGAGGCGACTCCACAACAGTTCACATTGCCTCACATATCTTTACATTTCACTTTCACAAATTGCAAACGATGCTTAAAACACGTATTTCATAGTTTAAAACCCATGATGCATGTCACATACAATGAACGACACAAGACAAAAACAAAACAACCAAGCAAACAATTCCCTACCGTTCTATGGTGTAGGCCCGAAGGCAAAACACAAGCGATCCACTACTTACCTGAACTCCCGCACACGTTGGCTCACTCCGAGTATACAATTCACTCGCTCGTTAACCTAGCACATTAATGGAAAAATTACTTAAAATCACCAAAACATAAACTAAAGGATATTTACTATAATTCTCACACAACCAAACTAACTTTTCCAAATAAAAACCCCAACACCTGATTTTTCCCCAATTTCCACCGTCCAACTTCGAACGGCCATAACTTTATCATTTTTCATCAGATTTTGATGATTCACCCCATTCTGTAAACCTCTCCATGTCTACTATTTAATGAATCAATTTATTTTACAAAACGAACTAGCCAACTCAGTTAGAAACTGCAGAACAGAACCGGCTACATTGTAGCGACCCTTTATCTATTCCTAATTTTCCCGTATTATTTTTTTTTTATAACCTAAGTAAATCCTATAACGTAAAAGCAGAAATTTAAAACATTGATAGAATTAAAAACCATTGCAAACTATTTAAATAAAGTTAAAACAATTATTTAAAAAAAACAATTTAAAACAAAAAGAAACAATCGGCAGAGAACAGGGGCAGAAATGGGCAAATGCCCCATAAAATGAAGGGGCGATCGCTGGTTTTGCCAGCGATCGCCTCACCAGGCGATCACGGATCGCGGCGACCAAACACGAGGGGCGATCGATCGCCCCATTGTGGGCGATCGATCGCCACACGCTCTGGAAATTTTTCCAGAGCGTGGCGACTTATGGGCGATCGATCCCCACCCTTGGGCGATCGATCGCCATGTCCTCTGGATTTCCAGAGGACTGGCGCACCTCTCTTCCTTCTCCCCTTCTTTCTTCTCCTGCATAATACTTAACTCATATACAATTTCCAACTACATTAACATAACTCTACTTACACCTCAATTAAACGTTTTAACATCAATTCTCTTGATACTCCTATGTCCTCCATAATTTCATTCAAAACCGACTCAAGACGCAGTTAACACGAAATACATTTTCATGAAAACGAACTGCATGGATATTTTAAAAAACCGAACATTTCCCTAATACAAACATTTACAAAATACATTTCCAAAACGTTTTAAAAACAAACTCAAAACATAAACCTATCCACTATCCAGAACCAAACATCCTAAAATATTTCTAACTATAAAATAATCCACAATCAACCCATTTCGTCCAAAAACCCTCAAAATACCTAGCTGTTACCCCCCACGGGTCTAAATTTGCGTCGACTGCCTATGCACACCACCGCAGCCATTCTTCTTCAACCATCCTGTACATCGGGCAGAGGAACGTCGTCCTCACCTGCTTCGATATTACCTACACCATACAGACACACTATGAGCTAAAGGCTCAGTAAGTTTCGTAAATGTAAATGCATGCTGTGCGTATGAGTTTCAGAAATCATGCATCATTTTCTTATCATTACGTCGCAGACAGAATGTCACCAAGGTCTCAGCCTATTAGATGGAGAGGACACATCCCGCGGTCGGACTGCCCTCTTCACCTAACCGGGGGGGGGGGGGGGGGGGGTACACGCTCGCACCCATAACAGCCGTGCCTGAGCCCCACTTCGCGTAACCAGATACAAATTACATTGATTCATTACGTTCATTCATTTTATTTTCTTAAACACGTGCAGAAGTCCGTTTTCATGCTATTTTAAAATACGTGATGCATGAAAAGTTATAGACATAAAATAAAAAACATCATACATACCATCAAGACTATAAAAAAGCATAACCTCTAAAAGAATTAACCCTATCTACCCGATCAAAGCATATAAACAAACAACTCTCCAGAGATCCTCGATGCGACATCGACATACGGTGTAGGCCACTCGGCCAAGTAAGTCATGAGAACTTACCTCGTGCGCACTGAACTTCGAGCTCCGTCCACGAGTGTTGTTCGTCTGAGACAAAACACAACAATCGTCGTTAAAACGAGATTTAAACCGTTAAACGTCCAAATTTAACAAAACCTTAACTAAGAAAATTTTCCTAAAATTCTAATTCAACTCTTTGAGACATTTTATCGAGCAATTCATGCTCGTGAATTTCCAAAACTCCATTAATGGAGATTTCTCAAATCTCGAATATCCGATTTTCAACCTAAACGTCGCATACACTCTAGATTTCAACCAATAACGTTTAATACGTTCAATATACTCACTAATATGTCAAACCTATCAATTTCTAACTTTAAACTACGTTTTTCACAAAACCTAAACGAAACCCTAACCGTTAAACGCTCCGAAAACTACGAATAATCTTTCTAAAACCATCAAATCTTACTTAGAATCGAGTTTGGGGAAGGAAACGTGAAGAACGGAGGATGAACTGAGGAGAAATCGATTGCCGGAATGTGGAACGCCGAGAGGAAGAATGGGAAATCGCCAGGGAGGAAAAGTCGTGAGGGTGGAGTGCTGGAGAAGAAGGAGTTTATGTTTTAAATTAAAATTTTACTTAGCAAATTACCTTTTTGCCCTTCCTTTGATTTTCTATTTATTTCGTCCTTTGTTTCATTAATTAACTAACGATTCGGTTTCTCCAAATTTCCTTAATTCACCAATAACTCCAACTTATTATCAGGGTTCTTTTAAAACTGTCTGTTCTTAATTCGGACCTCGTTTGCTATTTTTACCAAAGTATCATTTATATTACGATAACCGTAATTCTCGTAAAATTAGCGTTTAACTCCTAAAATTCCTGAAATTTTCTTAAAATCCTTATAAATCATTAGGATTATAATAACGCTTTCTTTTTATAAAACCGACTTAATTTGACATAATTACAATAAAATGCCATTATATTATTTATTTACAAAAACCCGTAAATCCGGGTGTTACATACATAATTGATCAAAACCGATTTTTCACAACTTACTTCCAATCTTCCATTTCTCTCTAAAAACCACCTAAACTAATACATTCAACACCTAAAATATCAAATTTAGATAGAAATCTAATATTTCCAAACCCTAACCAAAACCCAAAAAACCACCCTAAAACCCTTAAAAATCATCATCTAATTGCATAAATCTCAAAACCCACTTAAATTGATACCTTGAAGCTTGAGAAAACTTGAAGAGATGAAGGAGAGAAACCTCAAATGGTGGCTGAGCTTGGCGTGGAGAGGAAGAGGAAGAAATGACTTTTTAGTATTTTCTTTTCCTTTATCTTTTTCTAATTTATAAAGTAATTCTTTTTCCTTTTTGATTTTACCACTAATTTTTCTTAATTTATAAAAGTGGTTCTCCCTCACTCATCCCCTTATTCAACGTGACTTGCACATTTAATTTCCCTTCTATTTTATTTTTACTAATTTTTCAATTGGTTAATAAAACTTTTGACTTTTCAAACACCTTTGGTGGTTTGAATTGTCAACATCATTTCTTCCCTTTGTATTATACTCTAATCCCTTCATCACTTAGCTAGTAGCTCAAGTGGTACCAGGGATGATGAACTTGTGGTTATGAAGCCTGGGAGCCTAAGTTCGAATCCTTGGGGAGGCAAACACCCCCATTAAACCAGGTAGTGGGGGAAGATCGTGAGTACACGTGGTGGGCCTGTGTGGCTGCCACGTGGCTGCCATGTGGCAAGGCTCTGCGAAGACTGCACGGACACTTGGCTTGGTCGCAGAGTGAGCCTGGGCCGGGGGAGTGGGCCGTTACATCAACCACATGACTCTCTGGAAGCATGCTTATTTAATCACGAATTTTGTCTTAATGATACATCAGATGTACAAGAATATGTTCTGTGGATGGATTCTTTCGAGCATAACCTAAGAAAGTACTTTAAAAGTTTAGGAGAATCATCACTACGGGTTCTGCCGTCTATTGAAAGTCCACCGGCTCTTAAGCTTAAGACTTTACCATCGCATCTGTGTTATGCATACATTGGTGAAAATTCTACTCTTCTGGTGATTATTTCGGCTGATTTATCCATAGCGGAAGAAGAAAAATTGTTACGAATACTTCGGACTTATAAGGTTGCTATTGGATGGACTCTATCAGACATCAAAGGAATTAGTTCTTCATTCTGTGTTTATCGCATTTTAATGGAGGACGACCATCGACCGTCGGTTGAACATCAACGACGTTTAAATCCCACAATGAAAGAAGTAGTGCAAAAAGAAGTACTGAAATGGTTAGACGCTGGAGTTATTTATCCGATATCTGATAGCTCTTGGGTGAGCCCAGTACAGTGTGTGCCAAAGAAGAGTGGAATGATAGTTATCACAAATGATAAGAATGAGCTCATACCATCTAGAACTGTCACAGGGTGGCGAATTTGCATGGATTACCGAAAATTGAACAAAGCCACACGGAAAGACCATTTTCCTTTACCATTCATTGACCAAATGCTTGATAGGCTCTCTGGACATTCGTATTATTGTTTTCTTGATGGTTACTCCGAATACAACCAAATCGTTATTGCCCCAGAAGATCAAGAAAAGACTCCTTTCACTTTCCCATATGGCACGTTTGCATTTCGCCGGATGCCTTTTGGATTGTGCAATGCTCCAGCAACCTTCCAACGATGTATGATGGCAATTTTTTCAGATATGGTTGAACGCTACATCGAAGTCTTCATGGTTGATTTTTTGGTATTTGGGTCATCATTTGATACATGTTTAGAAAATTTATCCAAAGTGCTAGCCTAATGTGTGGAAACAAATTTGGTACTAAATTGGGAAAAGTGTCACTCTATGGTAAAAGAAGGAATCATGTTAGGACATCGGATTTTAGCTCAAGGCATCAAGGTTGACCTTGTGAAAATAGTTGCAATTGAAAAATTACCACCTCCTACTACAGTTAAAGGAGTGTGAAGTTTTCTTGGGCATGTGGGCTTTTATCGCCGCTTTATAAAAGATTTTTCCAAGATTTCTAAGCCGCTGTGTAACTTGCTTGAAAAAGGAGTCTCATTCATATTCACGGCAGAGTGCTTAGAAGCATTTAATGTGTTAAAGGCAAAGCTTGTCACGGCCCCAGTTATTGTGGCCCCCGATTGGGAATTACCTTTCGAGATCATGAGTGATGCGAGTGATTTTGCGGTAGGGGCAGTTTTGGGCCAAAGGAAAGATAAAATTTTTCAGACCATCTACTATGCGAGTCGCACTCTTAACGATGCTCAGCTCAATTATGCAACCACTGAAAAAGAATTGCTAGCCGTCTTTTTTGCATTTGACAAGTTCCAGCCATACGTCATTGGTAATAAGGTCGTTGTCTTCACTGATCATTCAGTAATAAAGTAACTTATGCAGAAGAAAGATGCACAACCCTGCCTTATTCATTGGGTATTATTATTACAAGAATTTGACATTGAAATTAAGGATAAAAAGGGAACGGAGAATCTTGTTGTTGATCATCTCTCACGTTTAGAAACTCGAGCCCATGTGCAAGATAGTGAGGCGCATATAGAGGATGATTTTCCGGATGAAAAACTCCTTGTAATTTCTGAATTACCGTGGTATACAGATTATGTCAATTATCTTGCTTGCCAAATTATGCCACCCGAGCTGTCTTATCACTAAAAGAAGAAATTCTTCTCCGACGTGAAGCGATATTATTGGGAAGAACCAATTCTTTATAGACATTGCGCTGATCAAGTAATAAGGCGTTGTATCCCCGAAGATGAGATGTTATCAGTCTTGAAACATTGCCACACTCTTGAATGTGGTGGTCATTTTGAAGGGAATCGAACAGCAGCAAAAGTACTTCAATGTGGTTTCTATTGGCCATCCCTATTTAAAGATTCACATTCCTTTCTTATCGCATGTGATCGTTGTCAACGTACGGGTAATATATCCCGCCGGAATGAAATACCTTTGACAAACATCCTTGAGGTTGAACTATTCGACGTATGGGGGATTGATTTTATGGGCACGTTTCCACCCTCATTTAACAACAAATACATACTTCTCGCTGTGGATTACGTTTCGAAATGTGTCGAGGCAATAGCTACGCCAACTAATGACGGCAAAGTGGTATTGAGGTTTTCGCATAAGAACATATTCACTCGTTTCGGCATGCCACGCGCAATCATTAGTGATGAAGGTACTCATTTCTGTAACAAACCATTTGAATCACTCCTTTTAAAATATGGCGTCAAACATCGAAAGGCATTGGGGTATCACCCACAATCGAATGGTCAAGCAAAAGTCTCAAACCGAGAAGTTAAAATTATTCTGGAAAAGACGGTGAGTATTTCACGTAAAGATTGGGCATCTAAGTTAGATGATGCACTGTGGGCTTACCAAACCGCATCCAAAACTCCTTTGGGAATGTCCCCATATCGTTTGGTCTTTGGTAAAGCATGTCACTTACCCGTCAAACTTGAGCACTGTGCTTGGTGGGCTATGAAGAGATTAAATTTTGACTTGACAGCCACTGGCCACAAACGCTATCTCCAAATTAATGAACTTGATGAATTACGCACCAATGCATATGAAAATTCCAAGATTTACAAGGAGAAAACAAAAGTGTGGCATGACAAGCATATTATGAAGAAAGAGCTATTGGTGGGCCAGCAGGTGTTGTTATTTAATTCACGTCTAACACTTTTCCCTGGAAAGCTGAAATCGAGATGGTCAGGCCCGTTTACGGTGGTTCAAGTATTTCCTCATAGTGCAGTTGAGTTACGTGGATCAGACGAAGGGACATTCTGTAACGCCCCCGAACCTGTCCCGGCTCTGTGCGCTACTTTGCTGACTCAAAACGCGTTTAAAACGACGTTTAAAATAATTTTTGATAAATTTTCGCCTCGATTTTTGGTTAGATAAAAAAAATAGAGAAAAGTGAACCCGACGTAAATTTTAAAAAAATGGGCAGAATAACGAATGAAATTTTAGAAACCAAAACCTGAAACAAATACTATTAAAACATCACTACTAATATACAGACCATCCAAATAAAACGATCAGTAACCACAATCATCTCAAAATAGTTATAACTATCAACAAAGCCAAATACCAAAAATTCCCACAACTCCCCAAAGAACGTGATCGTGACGCCCCGACAAGTGCCCGCGCTGGCATGTTCCATACACCACCAACTGCTGCCTAGTCCTGGGCTGTCTCATCTATCTCACCTGGGTAAATATCGTCACCTACACCATATAACATGAAAAGTAAGCCTAATGCTTAGTAAGTAGGGAATAACAAATGCAACCAACACACAATGCAAACAATCCTATCACATGTTGTAGCACCCGGCAATTATCGACTGGAATTGACGTTTGTAGCGTACGTTTTATGGAATTAAGGGGAGATATGACTAATTGCTTGAGTATATTAATAGAGAGGAATGAGAATCAATGGTTAGGTTAAAGTTTGGTTAATTAAGGGCATATGTGTAATTTGTGAAATATATATTATAAATGAAGGTTTAGCTAAGAGTTTAGCCGCCACACTTTTCACTTTCCTTTTTGGTACTCAGCTTGGCAATTCTCTCGGCGATTTCCTCTGCCCTATTCCTTCAATTCTGGTGAGTTCCTCCTTGATTCTTCTTGCTAGATGATTTAGGATGAATAGAAGATATACATTTGATGAACAGTTTATGGTGGAATAAAATAGAAAATCTTGAGTGTGCTATTTTCAGGGCAGTTTTGAGTTTTGGTGAGCCATGACCAAGCCAACTACGTTTTACGGTCCTAATCCTTCAGTTAGTAGACACCCCAAGTAGTCCATAACCGCTTGGATTGTCTGAAACGATCAAGCACGGAACTAGTGATGCAATGTGGAAGGTAGACAAAACTAGATAACCCAAGTTTAGTTAGTTTGGAATGAACTAGTAGTTTCCTTTCGCATATTTGACGAATGAAGCTTAGTAGAAGTTAAACTAATGTTGTGTTTATGATTTTAGGTGAGCGAACTCCCGAGATAGCTTACAACCAAGCATTTCCAAGAAGCCAGGTAAGTGGAGTATGCGTGTGCCTTCGGGTCTACATCACAAAACAGTAGGTTTATGTATGCTTGAATGTTTCCAGTACATCATGCATCATGTTTTATCGAATGAGTACGAAAAATGAATTTACATGTAATGCCATGGTAAGGCATGAGCAGTTTGAATCAGACAAACTATTAAGGGAACTAATCCGCCCCTTAATCGAGAAGAGGATGTTATGACTTTGGGAAAGACTGATCCACTTCCCAACGGAAAGAATGATCAGATTAGCTATTAAGGGAACTAATCCGCCCCTTAATCTAGTAGAGGATGTTATGACTTTGGGAAAGACTTATCCACTTCCCAACAAAAAGAATGATCAGATCAGCTATTAAGGGAACTAATCCGCCCCTTAATTTAGTAGAGGATGTTATGACTTTGGGAAAGACATATCCACTTCCCAACGGAAAGAAGGATCAGATCAGAGAAATGAATACAAAAGCAACTGAGATGTGAAAGTAGAAACTGCATGATTATGATTTATGAATTTAGTGTTTCATTCATATTTGCTCTACTTATTTAGCATTAGGCTAATAGATGAGTTTTATGATGTAGGTGCTTAGTTTCCAACAGGTGATTTCTCTGAGTTTACAGAAGAATAGGAGAAGTTGATGAAGCACATCTATGCCGCGGTTTGGTGCACTGATGAGGCGGTTTAACAAATGTTAGTATGTGTAGTCTTAGTGCACAAGTGTGTTGTTGAAATGTGCTGAAGATTTTAATGACAGTAGTAGTTTTAATATTTTGACATTTTTTGGGATTATCCTGACTATGAAAACACGATTGGTTTAATTGTAGCTTGCTATTCTAGATTTTTGGAAAGTTGTGGCTTTAAGTTGTTTTGAATGATTGCAGTAAATTTTATAAGTTCTTTTAGTAGGCATAGTTGTCCGATGGTTTAGAGTGTAAATGCTAATGTGGTTCTGCGTCGTTCGGCAGATGTCGAATGGTAGAGATCAATCGGCAGATGCTGTCGTTCGACAGAAGTCAAAGTTAATCGGTAGATGTTGAGTGTTACTGTTGATCGGTAGATGCTGTCATTTGACAGAAGTCAAAGTCAATCGATCGATGTCGAGTGTTACTGTTGAGCGGTAGATGTGAGCGGTAGATGTGTAGAGTAGATTTTGTCGTTTTGTGATCGGTGGATGCGAGAGGTAGATGTGAGTAGTAGATTTTGTCGTTTTGTGATCGGTGGATGTGAGCGGTAGATGTGGGTAGTAGATTTTGTCGTTTTGTGATCGGTGGATGTAAGCGGTGGATGTATTTTGTTCAGCTTTTACCGTTGAGACTCTTCTGTCTCTACTTCTACCGTTGGAACTGTTTAGCGGAAGATGTCTTCTGTTTCTGTTCTTACCGCTGAGACTATTTGGCGGAAAAAGTGTTCGAATTTAAGACATTTAAATATTCAACACATTTATGTCCTCGGTTCTTTTGACCGATTGTTTATATTATTTTAATCGTTACACAAGTATTGTTTTAGTGCTTTGTTTTAACCCTATTTTATACAAATGAATTTTCGCTGCAAGTTTTCTTGATGTTTTTAAATAAAGGTCAAATTTTGACCGTCGAGTGAAGTTTTTAAAATCTTCCTAGATTGTCTTAGTTTTGTTCAGCGTTATGAGTAGCAAATCGAATTTATAAATGTAACGCCCCGAGTTATCTGAACCCGGTTCGTCACACCATGCCCATACATGACTAAAAATTTCAACCGTATTATTTTTTTTTAAAGAAAAACTTGCAACGGAAATCATCTAAGTAAAAATAGAGTTAAACAAAACTATTGTACAATGCTTGAATACTCAGTTAGAATTTTGGGGAATAATCGGCAAAAGGAATAAAAGATTAAAATCGCAAAACACTTCATAAGTTTCAAAAGTCAAACGCATCGCCCGCTGAACAAAGTCAACAAAAAGGGGCTGAAGCAGAAAATGGAAGACATCATCCGGTGGCAAAACGATAAAATGCACTCTACATCTTCCGATGACGTCAGCCAGATGATTTCCTTCATCCGATCGACTTTGTTCTACATCCACCGGTGACTAAACGACAAAATACTCTCTACACCTTCCGATGACGTCAGCACGCATCTGCCGATGAGTTTACTGAGACATCATCTGATAGACTTAAACCTACACCTTCCGATGACGCCAGCACGCATCTGCCGATGAGTTTACTGAGACATCATCCGATAGACTTAAACCTACACCTTCCGATGACGTCAGCACGCATCTGCCGATGAGTTTACTGAGACATCATCCGATAGACTTAAACCTACACCTTCCGATGACGTCAGCACGCATCTGCCGATGAGTTTACTGAGACATCATCCGATAGACTACAGAACAATAACTAAACCTACAGAAAAGAATTTACTCACTTCACTGAAACCATTCAAAAACATTTCAAACCATTACATTACTAAAAATTCAGTGAGTGCCAACACTAAATCCCAACAGACACTATTATAAAAAAAGGAACTCAAAAACGTATTCAAAACATCAGAATCACTTCTATCATGAAACTCAACAAATTTAAATTGAAACACTGTTAACTAAACTTTCAAATTACTGACACCAGTTAACCCGCCTCATCAGTTTACCAGGCCGAAACATGAATGTGCTCCTCCAACCAGCCTATTCCTCAGTGAACTCAGAGAATTCACCTGTAGTATCCTCAACACCTACATCACAAAACTCATCTATTAGCCTAATGCTAAATGAGTAAAGCAATAATGGAATGAATTGCTGAAACATAAATTCCTAAACATGCAGTTTCTACTTTCTCATCTCAGTTGCATACACATATGTTCATAAACTGATCTGATCCCTCGGTTCCCTTGGGAGTGGGATCAATTCTCCTAATGTCATACATCCTCTACTCGATTAAGGGGCGGATGAATTCCCTTAATAGCTGTTCTGATCCCTCGGTTCCCTTGGGAGTGGGATCAATTCTCCCAATGTCGTACATCCTCTACTCGATTAAGGGGCGGATGAATTTCCTTAATAGCTGTTATGTCACATTCAGTTCATACCTCACCATTCTTACATGAAAATTTATTTTCGTAATCTTTAAAAAACATGATGCATGACATACAAAATTGTTCACAACATGCATAACCCTACTGTTTTGTGATGTAGGTCCGAAGGCACATGCATACTTTACTTACCTGGCTCCCCTGGAAATGCTCGGTTACAACTGCTCCAAAACTCGCTCACCTAAGGCCATGACAGTAAGTTAATCCAACCCTTACTAAACCTTACCAAAAATCAATAATATGTTTGAGGAAATCGATTTGAAACTGTACTACCCGTGCATTCCCATTTATCACCAAGAACCTGAACCCACCCTCAATCACAGAAATCTCGAAATCTTCACATTGTATTCTCTCAGTAAACTAATCGCTAAAATGTAAGAAAACAAGACTTACCTAGGTTGAGGGAGAATCGGGTGAGAGAATCGCTTAGAGAGTTCTACTGCTCGAGCTGAACACCAAAAGAGGAAAATAGGGGATAGTGGCGGCTACTCTCACTGGACTTTTCCTTAAATATGTTATCCACTATGTAAAATTCTAATTACCATCATGCCCTCGCCTGATCATTTATTAACCTAATCAGTAACTCTCCCCAACCCTTCTATAAAAGTTCATCATTAATGATAGATTAAATTTTTGGTTCAATGGAACCGGGTGCTACAATAAAAATTCGGGGTGTTACACATGCAGTTTCTAACTCTCAGTTGTGCTCATTGCCTTCTCATTACATTAATCTTTTCATAAGCCGTGTGAATCAAGTATGTATACATCCCATGACCGTCTAAGATGACTACATATTGACCCAACCAAGCAAACCGGATGACACGCTTCCCATGACCGTCTAGGAAGGCCACCGATGTTGCTCCCTCGTAATCGATCATAGAATCCTATGACCGTCTAGGAATTCATACTCTCGATGCCTTAAGTTTTTGCCATACTTTTATCTGATTACGTTTCAAGCTCAAAACTCAACACGATGCAAGAAAACTCATTTTTCGTACTTAAAACCATGATGCATGCCAGAAAAATATGCAACGCAACACAACACAACGCGAAATAAATAATAGATCGTTAAACCCTACCGTTCCATGGTGTAGACCTAAGGCAAGAAAAGAATTTCCGCTACTTACCTGACTGCTCGGTAAAGGTGCTATCACTTCATGCCGTCAACTCACTCGTGCGATAACCTATCAAATAAGGAAAATCTCTTAGAAGGCCACTAATTAATTCTAAAAGATTTTTCTAACAAAAACTAAACAACACTTAAGAAAATTCACTCTTAAAGCCCTAAAACCCGATTTTAGCTAAAGTTTTTAGTGTCCAATTTCAAACGGCCGTAACTTACTTGTTTTTCAACGAATTTCAACGTTCCACCCCATTCTGTAAACCTCTATACGTCTACTATCCATTGAAATACTCAAATTAACCAACCCAACACATTGCCCAAACTGAAATCCAGAAAACAGAACCGGGGTACATATTGTACAAAATCAGTTTTTCCAAAACTCATCTCCAATCTATAATCTCTTCCTAAAAATATCCTAAACTATCATAATTAAAGATTTAAACCATCAATTAGGAAGAAATTAGCCAAGAGAAACCAAATTTTCGGAGCTCCCAAAATAGGTTTCCAAACCCTAATCATCACCCCTCAAAACACCTTAAAAACTCTTAAAATCAACACCTAAACATATAAAACTAAAAACCCACTTAATTTCTTACCTTAAACTTGAGAAAACTTGAAGCAAAGAGGAGCAAGAGGGATCGGCTATGGAGCTTGAAGAAATCGTGAAGATGAATGAGGAAAAAGGAAGTAAATTTTCATTTAACCTACATATACTTTTCACTTTTAAATTTTGCCACAAAAATTTACAATTTTAAAAATAAAACCACACTCTTCCTTTCCACATGTCTTTCCACGTGAATGTCTCCTTCTCATTTACTTTTCATCAAACAAATTTACCTTAACATAACTTGTATAATAACCACTAATATTGTCCTTGTATAATAACCACTAATATTGTCCTTTGAACATTCAACATCCCCTTTTTGACTTTTCAAACACTTTTTGGTTTTGAATTGTCAAACTCTTTTCTTTTCCTTGCCTCATGCATTCCAACGTGAATGCTTTATATATACTCTCTTCCCTTTTTAATTTTGTTATTAAATCCAAGCAAAATAACTTTAAATATAATTTACACAAAATACTTTCACTTTGTACTTCAATTCTATCGTTTTCTCTTTCAAATTCTCATTTTTATTTCCATGATCAAGAAAAATCCTAAATTTGCATTAAACACCTTTAAATTGACCTAATTTAAGGCTACGTATGTTAAGAAAATTTTTCGAGTGTTACACATTCAAGGTTAATGGTCAACGAGTTAAGCCGTATTTTGGTGGTATTATTGAGAGTGAACCATCTGTCACTCACCTCACATCCGATGAGTAAAGTTCGCCCGACGTCAAGCTGATGACGTTAAAACAAGCACTTGGTGGGAGATAACCCATTTATTTATTTTGCTCCTTATTTGTTACTGTTATTTTTTATTTTTTCTATGCTCTTTTATTTTTATTATTATTTTCGTTTTAACTTTTAGTATATTTTGAATTTGTTTTTATTTCTGTTTAAAAAAAATAAAAAAAATAAAAAATAAAATAAAATGCAAAAGCCCTAAATATTAAACAGAATGAAAGCCGATCGATCGACTTTCATCCTGCGAACCATTGCGAAACCCAGCTCTCTCTCGGCGATCTCTTTCCCGTTCGTTCGTCTGCCTTCCTTCGCCGGCGTTCAGTCCAAATGACCCCACTATTGCCGAAGCTCCGATATGTCTCTCCCTCGACTTGACACTCTTTCCCTGCCAAATGTTGCTCTGATTTGTGTTGTGTGTCATTAACATTGATTAGTAAATCTGAATTCTGAGTTAATTACGGCTGTTCTATGTAATTGCTCCTACTGTTTTCTCGATATTTTGCACTGTTGTAATTTTTGCGGGTTCTTTGGAGTATAACCTAGATGTAAAGGGGATTTTTTTCACTAATGCACACCAAGTGTTTGATCATTTGCTTGTGAGAGTTGCTGATTGTTGTACAGCAGAAAATTTGTCTTCTATTTTGTGCGTCGGCATTTCTCTTGCGTGACTAATAACTTGTGAGCTTTTATTCTTGGTTCGTTGTTTAGTATTTAGTGTGCAGCAACTCATTCTTAGGTGACCTGTGCACTTCAAGATGCCTCCCAGACGTAAACAAGCGTCGTCCAGCTCTACCAACCCTAGAGCAATCTCCCACTCCTTCCTCAATGCTGAAGTGGAGAATTATTTCAAGGACTTCATGACTAAGGATAAGGCGATGATTTGTGAAATTCAATTTCAACCCGGTCAGCTAGATGAAGACATTTTAGGCATGCTTCACCAGCGCAATTGGGAGCCCTTGGCTGTTCTAGGGGGTGATGCTAATGTGAGTGTCGTTCGAGAATTTTATCCTAATCTTAAAGCATCTCAAGGAGTTGGACCCGTCAAAGTGCGAAACAAGGTCATAAACTTTTTGACTGCCGCCATTAATGCCAAGTTCGATTTGCCTAATTTACCAGCGGATGAATTCCACGTGTTGATGACTGAAGGGCCTGATTACGAGTCAATCCTATGAGCGATGGGGCATCGCGACTCTACTTGGATATATTCAATTGTAGAGCGGACTTCAGGTCTACATTTATTGATCAATTGTCTGAACCGCTATACTCAAGCGTGGTGTCGGTTCATCCGAGGTAATCTCATGCCGACATCACAGAAATCAGAGTTCACCAGAGATCGTGCAGCACTGCTGTATTGCATATTAAATGGCCGATCCATCAATGTTGGCCGCATCATTCATAGAAATATTATGACCTACAACAAGGGCCCTATCACTGCTGGTCATATTCATCCAGTCCTCATTACCCATTTATGCTCTGCAGCCAACGTCCCCATGAGCTCCACGGATGAGCCATGGATCCAGCAACTAGTGTATGGTTCCACAAATATTTCCAGAATCACAACTTGGCCCCATGGAAATTCTCGTGACAATGGATTGGGATTCGAGGAAATAGATGCAAATGCTGAAATCCCTCCTGCACCACGGCCTCCACCTCGTTTACGGCGCGATGGTCACCGTCCGTTTATAATTGATGAGGTGGGGCATATGGTGGAGAGTCTCATTATCTAACAAGAGCAGCGGTTTGCCACACTCAATACTCAACAATCACGAATGGGGCAGCGATTGGTGGATCTCCAATCCCGCCAACTTGAGCATTCCCAATTCACGGCACAGTATATAGACGCGTTCAATGCTCATCAAGGCTACTCAACACACTCGACTCCACCTTTTCTCATTTATCCGAAAAATTTACTTCAGCCGTTTGACTCTTCACAAGAGAATGAGAATGATGATTTGCCCGGCGCTTCATAAGGTACGATATTTTCCCTTTCTGTGTTTCTTTTTTTTTTAACATTGCAGACAATGCTTATTTTAAGTTTGGGGTACTTAGCACACTTTGCCATATTTTGGTTCACTTTGCTATATTTCGGTTTGCACCCTAAAATCTTGGTTTAGGTGTCAATGATTGCAATTTTGAATCAATTTATGCTTGAGCTTATTGAAAAATGCTGAGTAAAAGTGTTTTCGTATTAGTTTACATTGACTTGAATTTACAACGTTAGACTCAAACCATGAGCACATTTTTATTTTTGTTTGATTCTATCTGTTGGTGTCATACATAGTCTACATATATCGAAGCCTAAACACAGTGAGGGAGTGAAGCTCCAGTCAAATAAAATGTTAATGAGAGCATAGTAAGGAACATCTTTCTTGATTTTGCCCAATATCCTTGAATGCTAATTGAAATTTTTCAGAAATAAGAGAATGATTTAGGCCATTTTTGGACCGTTTGAGCTTTCTGAGCCTACCATGTTATGTCATTTAATGACACCCTTAGTCACCATGTTGAACTGATTATTTACCATTCATTTGTCACCTATAACTTAGCCCAGTCTCATATATATTTCTCCTACCATATTTAATGAGCACGGGGATATTGATCTATTTAGGGGAGAGTTAGAAAAGGAGCTGGTAAAATTCAATACCAACTCCTTTGTCATTTGTGTCTTCTTATAGCATTAAGTCGTTGTTGTATTACATTATTTGTCAAGTGGTTAAAAAAAAAAAGAGAGAGCAAATTTTGAACAATTTAGCTTTCATTCAAGTTTTTATTCTCTGAAAGTATTACGTTTGTACTTATTTTGTGTTGTAATAATGACAAAGGCGTTGAGCTGGGTGAAGTAAGTTTGGGGGTAAGCGATTAAAAGAAAGTTTGATTGTGTTCAATAAGTGCGTATATAAAAAAATTTTGAGTGGGTGAAATAGTGGTGCTCTGGGTATTCACTTGTTTCTATATAATTCCTACCTTTTAACCCGGCCTTTCATTGCAAGTTTGTAAAGACCTATTGACTTTTGTTTTGATTTATGGATATTAGCTATTAGTTGGATACCGGGCAAAGCCGATGAATGATTAGAGTGAATGGAGTGATCTCAAGTGCATTATGAGTGTATCTCTTTCCCGTAGCTATATTAGTTGACCCAACAGTTAGAAGAAAATAAGAATGAGCACACACACACACACACGAGGATTTCAAAGTAAGTGATGGTCAATGCGCTAATATGAGTAATTTTTTTGCTGAGTATTAATCTTGGTAGCTTTTAGTATGAATTGTTCAAGCTGAGACGATTTACCAAAAACTTTGATGAGGATTGCTTTACCATTATCTTGTATTGTGCATTAATATATGGGATTGAATTATATATCTATTGAGATTTCTTTTATTTAGTTTTATTCGCTTGAGGACAAGCTTTCATTCAAGTTTGGGGGTGTGATAAGTATATATTTTACACACTTTATTGTACTTTTGTTATGCTTGATTTGATATGCTTTAGTCAAGCACGTGAGTGATACTAATAATTGTGGTACAAGTGTGTAGAGAATTGAGAAATTACAGGGTTGGAAAAGGAAGAAAAGACAAAAAATGGATCGGCTAAGTAGCTAATTTGAAGACCAAAACAAATAAGTCTGCGATCGATCGCAGACTTGCAAGCAATCTAACGCATAATTGAAGAAGAAAACAGAGAAGTCTGCAATCGATAGCAAACTTGCAGGCGATCGATCGCAGAATTGAAGAGGAAAACAGAAGCTCAGCCAATCGATCGCAAAATTCTTCCCGATCGATCGGCTAAGGTGAATTATCAATACGAGCAAGGGTCCAACCGATCGATCGTGTAACGACCCCAATACTGTACCCGTATTTTTCCGTACTTTTTTTTTTAATATAAACTAATATCTATAATTAAACTCTAGGCGGAACCTAAACCGAAATCGAAACCAGAATCGAAATCGGAATTTAAATCTAAGTTTAAAACCATTTAAAACAAATATTCAAACTATTAAATTAAAACAAATTTTCGATTAAAAACAAATGGGAGGGAAGAATTGACATTCTGCCCGAGAGGAGAAGGCAGCGCTCGATCGCTGGCAGCGATCCAGCGCGCAGCGCCCGATCGCTGGCAGCGATCAAGCGGGCAGCGCCCGATCGCTGGCAGCGATCAAGCGCGCAGCGCCCGATCGCTGGCAGCGATCAAGCGGGCAGCGCCCGATCGCTGGCAGCGATCAAGCGCGCAGCGCCCGATCGCTGGCAGCGATCAAGCGCGCAGCGCCGATCGCTGGCAGCGATCAAGCGCGCAGCGCCCGATCGCTGGCAGCGATCAAGCGCGCAGCGCCCGATCGCTGGCAGCGATCAAGCGCGCAGCGCCCGATCGCTGGCAGCGATCAAGCGCGCAGCGCCCGATCGCTGGCAGCGATCAAGCGCGCAGCGCCCGATCGCTGGCAGCGATCAAGCGCGCAGCGCCCGATCGCTGGCAGCGATCAAGCGCGCAGCGCCCGATCGCTGGCAGCGATCAAGCGCGCAGCGCCCGATCGCTGGCAGCGATCAAGCGCGCAGCGCCCGATCGCTGGCAGCGATCAAGCGCGCAGCGCCCGATCGCTGGCAGCGATCAAGCGCGCAGCGCCCGATCGCTGGCAGCGATCAAGCGCGCAGCGCCCGATCGCTGGCAGCGATCAAGCGCGCAGCGCCCGATCGCTGGCAGCGATCAAGCGCGCAGCGCCCGATCGCTGGCAGCGATCAAGCGCGCAGCGCCCGATCGCTGGCAGCGATCAAGCGCGCAGCGCCCGATCGCTGGCAGCGATCAAGCGCGCAGCGCCCGATCGCTGGCAGCGATCAAGCGCGCAGCGCCCGATCGCTGGCAGCGATCAAGCGCGCAGCGCCCGATCGCTGGCAGCGATCAAGCGCGCAGCGCCCGATCGCTGGCAGCGATCAAGCGCGCAGCGCCCGATCGCTGGCAGCGATCAAGCGCGCAGCGCCCGATCGCTGGCAGCGATCAAGCGCGCAGCGCCCGATCGCTGGCAGCGATCAAGCGCGCAGCGCCCGATCGCTGGCAGCGATCAAGCGCGCAGCGCCCGATCGCTGGCAGCGATCAAGCGCGCAGCGCCCGATCGCTGGCAGCGATCAAGCGCGCAGCGCCCGATCGCTGGCAGCGATCAAGCGCGCAGCGCCCGATCGCTGGCAGCGATCAAGCGCGCAGCGCCCGATCGCTGGCAGCGATCAAGCGCGCAGCGCCCGATCGCTGGCAGCGATCAAGCGCGCAGCGCCCGATCGCTGATGGGCCGATCGTGGCGCGATCAGCGCGCAGTGCGAGCGAGCGCGTGCGCGCGGCGCGCGATCGCTGCTAGCGATGGCGCGCGCGGCGCCTGATCGCCGACCCTCGCAGCGCCTGATCTCCATGAATGAATTACAAGTTGCCCTCTGGAATCGAATTCCAGAGAGCTAAACACTTAACTTTTTACTAACTCTCTCTGGAATCCGATTCCAGAGGAGCAATCCTCACTATGTATCATCATTTATCCACAATAACAACAATCAACCAATAACCTAACTCGACCAGCTGCAGCGGACTTTGCAAAATCCAACTGCGTGGATCGCTGTAAAAACCAAGCTTATCCGTGTCAAACCTATAACATTTCAAAACATTTCCATAACGTTAAATAAAGCTTTAAACCAAAACGTTTTACCGATCAGTTTATAAAAACCTAAAAAACTTCAGTAAGTAAACCTAACGTCTATCAGAACCAAGCATCCTATAATTTCTATACAAGTTAACCAATACATCCCAAAATATCCCAAAACCCTCAAAACTCTGTACATACTTCCCACGGGTCGGTTAAGCCTCGACTGCGCCATCACACCACCGCAGCCATCCTCCGTCAACTGTATCATGCCTCAGGAGGAGGAATCCCATCCTCACCTGGTTCCTCGATATCTAGATCACCTACACCATACAATACACTATGAGATGAAATCCCAGTAAGTTCTACGTAAATGCAATGCATGCTGTGCGTATGAGTTCGATAAACCATGCTTTATTTTATCTTACTATGCAATGCTCAATAGGTGTCACCGAGATCCTATCCCTCTAACCAGAGAGAGCTCATCCAGCGGGCGGACTACTCTTTCCAGCTAGAGGCGGGGGGTACACGCTTACAACACGTACAGCCGTGCATGAGCCCCACCTCGCGTGACCAATACAATACGCCTTTCGGTCAATACGCCTTTCGGCCAATACGCCTTTCGGCCAATACGCCTTTCGGCCAATACTATGCTCAATACGCCTTTCGGCCAGTGCTATGCTTTACGTTATCTTTAAAACTCTGTGCGGAAGTTCATTTTCATGCTTTTCTTTAAAACAAGTGATGCGTGAACAGTTCAATATCATACAATAAACAAACAGTAAACAAGCAATAATATATACCATCAAGACTGTAAGCGTAAACTAACTCCTAAAACCTAACTACCCAAACCAAATACAATTAAACAAACGCATCTCCAAAACTCCTCGAGACGACACGACGTACGGTGTAGGCCAATCGGCCAAAGAAGATCACGAGAACTTACCTCGTGTCCAAAGCAGCTCAAGCTCCGTCCACGAGCGCTGTTTCACCTAAGCAATTTACAAGGATTGACGTTAAAACAAGTTTAGTTAATAAACTTCCAAATTGTCAAGACCTTGACTAAGGGCTTTCTAAAGTTTTAATCCATTTCATAGAGCCATTTATTTGAGAAATTTACGCTCGGCACCTCAATTCTCGAATACGAACTTTTCTGAAAATCCTAAAATTCTCGGATTTTAAACTTTTTCACGAATTGATCTAACTTCGTCCAATAACGTTTAATACGTTCAATAGATACTTATTCAAGGCTAACCTATTAATTACGAACCCTAAATCTCATTTTTTTCCAAAACCCTAATCGTAAACCTAAACGTATAACTAGCTCAAGTGGTACTCCTCACTTGTAGCCCAGGTACTTAACCCTGAGGTCTTGGGTTCGAGTGGGGAGGAAGGCAAAAATAACCTACAGGGAGGGGAAAGTTCTATGAGTAAACGTGGTGGGCCTGAGTGGCTGCCACGTGGCGGTGTAAACCATCGATGTACGGTGGCCGCACAGCTCGGTGTAAACCATCGATGTACGGTGGCCGGGTTGTTACAATAAAAATAAAGCTATGGGGATAAGAATAGTTTTGATGAATCCATTGCAATACATCAAAAAAGGACTGAAAATAGATATAAAAAAAATGATGATTTCCTTGTTCCTGAAAATATTTTATCCTCTAGAGTTTGTAGAGAGTTTAGAATTCTAAGTTGTTTCAATTCTAAGAATGAAAAAACTATCCATAGAAATAAAGCATTTTATAATCCAAATAGAGTGAAAAATCGTATTGTAACAACCCGGCCCCCGTAACCCGAGGGTTTACACCGAGCTGTGCGGTACCATCCCCGCCACGTGGCTTCCTTTTCTGTTCGCCACGTGTACTTCTAGCTCAAGTGGTACTCCTCACTTGTAGCCCAGGTACTTAACCCTGAGGTCTTGGGTTCGAGTGGGGAGGAAGGCAAAAATAACCTACAGGGAGGGGAAAGTTCTGTGAGTACACGTGGCGAACAGAAAAGGAAGCCACGTGGCGGGGATGGTACCGCACAGCTCGGTGTAAACCCTCGGGTTACGGGGGCCGGGTTGTTACAATAAAAGGCGCCTTTTATTGTAACAACCCGGCCCACGTACATCGAGGGTTTACACCGAGCTGTGCGGTACCATCCCCGCCACGTGGCTTCCTTTTCTGTTCGCCACGTGTACTCACAGAACTTTCCCCTCCCTGTAGGTTATTTTTGCCTTCCTCCCCACTCAGTAGCTCAAGTGGTACTCCTCACTTGTAGCCCAGGTACTTAACCCTGAGGTCCTGGGTTCGAGTGGAGAGGAAGGCAAAAATAACCTACAGGGAGGGGAAAGTACTGTGAGTACACATGGTGGGCCTGAGTGGCTGCCACGTGGCGGTGTAAACCATCGATGTACGGTGGCCGGGTTGTTACAGATCGGCTACACTACAACCGATCGATCGGCTATTTTAAAAGATGCAGATGTTTTAATCTCAACCGTTGAGTTTGCTGATGGACGCGTCAGATTGAAAGATTTTGTATTTAAGTTAACCTAAGCAGAAAACGCAAGAGATACAGAGAGAGATTATTTTGGCCGACGACAGAAGACAGAGGAAGCGACTACAAGTCATTGACAAAAACCGATTTTTGCTTTGTTCTTTCTTCTTGTCTTTATCTGAAACTATGATTGTTTTTATTCCTCCTCATCCTCATGTTTTTCTTTACTTTATCATGAACTAACTTTCTTTTCAGGGCTACGATGTAGCCGAATTATGAATATTTAGTTTTTCCTTTAATTCAAATTGTTGATTTTTCTGTTTCGATATTGTGTTGAGTAATTTATTCTGTTTTTAATGCTTGCGATTGCCTGATCACCAAAAGCATGTTTATAGGATTATTTTAAGATACAAGAGTTGCAAAATAATCGTGCACTGAATAATTTACTATGAAAAGGATGTTAGGCTAGAGAAAGCTAATGTGTTTATGTGGTATTTTAATTTCTCGTTCTTAATGTATTCAATTAATTCTCAGGATTAGAGACCGAGAGGTAATAATTTGTTAGTTGAATAAGTTTATCATTGCTCGAGAGAGATTGATAAATAGTTTTATGAAATTGCTATCAACACATAGAAATATAAATCAATAAATTGAATTAGGTATACTAAATAGGATTAATTTAGGTGAAATCGGAAACCCTAGAGCTTTCTCATCATATTCTTAAACTCATTTAATTTATGCAATTTACTTAAATTATTTTGTTGTGTTTTATTAAATCAAAAATCACCAAAGTTCTATATTCATTATAAATTGGGATTAATTTTGTTTGATAATTAGTGAAACTAATCCTCGTTTGTTCGACTCGTATTTATACACTTTATTACTTTTGCGACACGTTCACTTGCGTAGAATTTTTCGCAACATATATCACGATTGCATGTTTGAGTATTAAACAACACCAACCTTACTAGTATCCTAACTAGTTTATGAACTCCTCCAATAAAACTTTAGAATATTGGCCTGCAATAGTTAAGGACTAAAATCAGTAACCACTACTTAAACATTTTTGGATAGAAGAGCTTATATAATAATTAGTCTTTCTATGTAAAAATTATCAAATTCTCAAGTTAAGGATTTACTAAGGACAAGAGATAAAGTAGTATTATGGATTAATTTGAGAATATTAGACGAGACAATGAATGACATAGATAAATTTAAGGATGCTTAAATGATGATAACGACTCCTCAGAATTTGGTAACATTAACTCCATTAACAATCACTTATGAATCCTTATATTTCGGAGTACACCCATTATCTCAAGTTTTAGATCGAAATAATCCTTTAACATAAATAGTTCGTAGGAGAAAATCTAGTTATTTGGGCCCTAGAGGTTTAACAAGGCGAACTGCTAGTTTTTAGATACGAGATATTCATCTTAGTCATTATGGACACATTTGCTCAATTGACAAGTCTGAAGAAATTCATGTCCCTAATAATAATTTGCCTATAAGATTTATACTATATGAAGATTTACTAAAAATATTTTTTGAGTAATAAGAAGTTTAATTTGAGTTGAGAAGTTATTAATGCGGACATAGTTGATCAATAAAAAGTTAATGATTTTGGATGAAAGAAAGGATGGTAGAATATATCTTACAACTTAGTTAAAAATTTAAAGATTGTCTTGAGTAATTATTTGGTTATATATGTTTTAAACAACTTAGAGAATTAGAAATGATATTTGATTTTTAATTTTAGGTTATCTGGGATCCATGAAATTCTCTGTAGATTTTATAATGAAGTGAGAATCTTAAGTTGATCATTACCCAATAAAATAGATATCATCTAAAAATAGTTAAGAAGGAGGAATTAAGTGATTTGATAATTTATAATAACGGGATAAGAAAACGGTTGATGTTAAATCTGATTTGAGGATATAATTGAGTAATCGGTAGTGGAAGTATTGAAGATCTTATATTGGAATGTTTAATGTACGAAAAATTTGAGAAAGTATTAATGTTAGATTCTATTTGACAAATTTTGAGAATATAATTAATTAGATTAAAGTTGAAGATTTTTATGATAAGAATTTTACCTCGTATTCAATATTGCTCGATTGAGGAAATATGGAGGTTAGACTTTATTAAAGAAATTAATATATCATGAGAAACACAGTCAATTTAAAAAAAAATGAAAGGATTATTGTTAGAAAGATTTATGAAAGTTACATTTGGTGGAACAATTATTAAAACTTTTGAGGATATTGAATTAGGATATCGAGGATTAGAATAAATTTTGTTCAAGGAGACATAAAAATGAAGCTAAATTAGATGATTTTAAAAATTTGAGGTTATAGTTGATTAAATTAAAATCAAAGAATGTATGAACGATTGAGTGTAAAAGTGCATAGTTTAGAATGATTTAATTTTTGAGGTATAAGAATTAGATAATACTTGATAAATAATCAAGGTTATAGGTGATCAAGTTGAATACAGTGAACATAATTATGAAAATTATATTTAAGTATGTGATTAGAGAAATCATTGTTTGGGAAACTATAGAAATTAAATCATAGTTGATGAATTACTAAAATTTGAGGATATTGTTTATCAAAATGAAACCAAAGTCTTTAAATAAGAATTTAATTTTGAGGAAGTAGTTGATTGGACTAGACTTGAGTATTTATATAGAGATCATTATTTCGGTAAGCATAGATTGATCGTTGTGAATAATTAGATTTTGAGAATATAATTGATTGATGACATAATTGAGGTATTAAATATGAAATTGATATTTAGGTATTTAATTTAAATAAACATTGCTCAAGGAATTCTGAAGTTTGGATTTTTTATTTAAAGATATTTTGATGTTGTAGTTGATCAAAATGACATTGAGATATATATGTAGGACATTTATGTATTTTCAATTTAGAACAGTCATTACTCGAAGGAAATTTAGAGTTTATATTTTATTGATGAACTATTAAATTTTGAGGATATAGATGAGTAAAAGAAAAACACAATTTCGAAGATCTCAAGGATGAAATTTACATTGAGTACATTGATTAGAATAATTACAGCTAAAGAAAAATATGAATGTTAGATTTTATTGAAGAAATTGGACATCAGGTCGATATTAAGATTGAAGGATAATGAATACTTAAGAATTGCAATTATTATATCAACATTAATATAGTTATAGAGGTTTAATGATAGATAGCAGTTAAAATTAATTCTTGGCAAAATAAGGAAAGCTTAAGTATATGGATGGGGATATTTAGGAATAGATAAATATTTATATATCAGAGTAGTGCAGCAAAAGCATAGTAATCCCTAACTGTAACACCCGAGATTTTTCAGTGTTACGGTTTTTAATTATTATGCTCGAAAAGGGGGAAGTGGAGAAATTTAAGGCCGTTTTGCGAGCGGGAAGTTTTGTTAGAACCCTAGGAATTTATTAGGTTATTTGGTGGGATAAGAAGATTTCGAAGAAACCAAATCGACGGAGTTTATATTGAATTAAATAATGGAAAAAACCAAACTAATGTGTAACCAAAACAAAGCCACTAGTTAGGAACCAATGGAGGGGCGGTTTGGAAAGGAATTAAGGTTAGTGGGAGGAAGCCAATGGATGGATGCCAAGTGTTCAACTTGTTGAAGAAGCCATGTTCTTCCTCTCTTTTCTTCTTCCTACGTGAAACACTCATCATTTTCTCTTCTCTGTTTCTCTTCACTCCTCTCTGCCCTTTCTCTTCCAGACGACAAACGATTATCGAAGCTCCTCTGATCTCCTCGGTTTCTTCTGATTTCTCCATCTAAGGTAACCCTCTAATCTAGTTAGCGATTTTAGACTAGTTATCCGTGAGTTTTGTTGAAGTTTTAGGGTTAAGATATTTTGGAGAAAACTCGTTGTTTTTGTACGAAAACACGTTAGTTTGTTTTCTAAAGATTTGAATGGAGTTTGGAGCAGATCCTACTAAGTTATTAGTTAGCATTTTTGCAACTCGGTTTATATTTTTTTAACGTGCATATTATAGGTTCGTGACTCGCCGTGGCAACATGAACAAAGCTTGCAACTTCACGGACGTCAGGTAAGTTCATGCGTATAAGTTGGCCATTAAGGCCCTACAGCACGGAGATACTAGGTTTTTGGTTGTCTGGTAGTTAGGTGGTAGGTTAAGTTCTAAGTTGAATGAGTTTGCTTTCTGTTTTGTTTGTTATCCTGTAGCCTGTTTAAGTTATGTTTAAGCACCGTAAATGTTCATGCATACACGTTTTCTTGAAAGTCATGTAAATGTTTTGTGCACGAGGTTTGAAGTTAAGAAAGATAAAACCTGTAATGTAATGTACGGTTAAGTGTGGGACGAGGACTGACATCCTGTTCTGTATTCCTATAATGTATCCCTATAATGTGCCTGAAAGTGCACCCCTGTTATGTGCCTGATAGTGCTCCTCTGTTGCGCCAGTTCCTCTATAAGTCTCACTTATACCTTCTGTCCACTTGAACGTAAAGTTATGTAATGTACATGTATTTCAAAAGTTCATACATAGCATATGTGTAACACCCGAGATTTTTTTTAAGAAGGAAAATTGGAGAGAAAATAAAATGATAAGATAATTGTTTAATAAATAGGTTATTTTAATTAGTTTAAAAGAAAAGTGAAGTTTCTAATTTAAGTTCGGGTCCTAGTGAACTTAAGCCGGCGGTTATAATTTAAGAATGAGAGTTAACGAAATTTGAAATGGTCGAAAGTACGGTAGGGCATAATGGTAATTTCATTTTATTAATGTTATTATGATTATTATTATTATTAATTAATTTTTATAAAAAAAAAATAATAAATGAACGACAGAATGGCCGAAGCCATTCTGTCGTCGAGTCGTACGAGGAGAACAGGGGAGAGGGTAGGGCGACGATCGCCGACCAAGACCGCCGCCGATTTCCAGCGTTTTCCGGCCAGACCACGTCGGCGATGCCAGGGCTGCAATTTTCGGCCGTCTTCGCGCACGAACCGAACGGGTAAGCCCTTTGTTCCCCTGTTTTCGGTTCTGTTGTGGCCTAAGGTGGGGAGCGAGTTTAAGCTCCGATCGCCGGTTGTTTTTGGCTGCCCTTAGTGTCTCATTTCCGAGCTCAACGCCGGCAAAGATTGCCGAGCAACAGGGAGCTCGGATTAAGCCAAAATCTGAGAACCCCTTTCTCTGAGCTTCGGGTTTCTTGTGTGAAACCTTGATTTTTGGTTAGTTTATGTTAATTAGGTATGAAGGGGATTGATTGGTGAGAAAATTGGTGTGAATTGATGGAAAACCGAAAAGGGGAAAATTTACGGGTTAGGGCAGATTCGGGTTTTGCTGTATTTGACCTAGTTACGGTCGTTTGTTTTAAAATTTCTTTTGGCAGATTAATATAGGTTATGAGAGGAGTACGTGGCCGCTGGAATCGTTTGATTCCGATATCCGACGCAAAAGTTACGCGCGTTTGAAGTTCGGGTCGGTTTTTACCAAACCCAAATTGGTGGCCCATTTAGTTAGATTTTAGTTGGATTAGGCTAGAAATAGTAGTTTGAGAGTAATTGGGGAATGTAGGATTGATTGTAATGAAGTTTGACTATTTGTCGTAGGTCGAGCTGTAGGTGGAGAGGGAACCGAGAGTTCTCAGCGGGCTAGGACGCCAGGTAAGTAGAGGACGTTTGTTTTGCCTTCGGGCCTACACCACGGAACGGTAGGGAATTGTCGTTGGTTGATTTCTTTGCCTTGTTTGAATTGTTAGTTGGTTGCTTTACTTGGTTTGAATTGTGAATTGGTTGCTTTGCTTTGTTTGTTTTGGTTAAGCATGGTTTGGTTGCATGGGGGCCCTGTATTGTTTTGGTTGTGCGGTTACTTGTTGTTGGTGTTTGTGTAACACCCGACTTTAATTAAAAATTTAAAATAACAGATAAATCTATTAAGTATAATCGATGAATGAAATTTTAGTATAATGTAGGTTAGGTTGAAGAATGAGTAAGTAAAGGCGTAAAGGTAATTGGCAAATTTGAAAGTGGATAAGGTATTTAAGGCAAAAAGTTTAGAGTAGCCGCCACCACTACTCATTTTCTTTCCCTTTCGGTCTTCAGCTCGAACGGCAGAAATCTCTAGGCGATTCTCCTGCCCGATTCTCCTTCAACCTAGGTAAGCCCTCCTTGTTTTCTTGCGATTTTAGTAGTTAGATAGCTGAGGGAGTACAATGTGAGGAGTTTCGAGGAATGTTGTGATTTAGAGTAGGTTCGGGCTGAGCGACTATTGAGAATACCCGAGTTGTGGGGTTTCAAATTTGGTTCCTCAAACTCCTGTATTGATTCTGTGAAGTTTAGTGAAAGTTTGATATATGTACTATTATGATTTTAGGTGAGCGAGCTTCTGAAGTAGCATTTAGCCGAGCGATTTCCAGGGAGCCAGGTAAGTAGAGTTTGTTTGTGCCTTCGGGCCTACATCACAAACAGTAGGATTTATGTATGTTTGTATGTTTATTTTCAGTTGTCATGCATCATGTTTTGAAAGATTACGAAAATGAATTTACATGAAACGCATGGTAAATGTGAGCAGGATGATCAGAACAACTGTTAAGGGGGATTAATCCGCCCCTTAATTGAGAACAGAGGATTGAGATTTTGGGAAAAGTGATCCACTTCCCAATCCTGCAGGGGGATCAGACCAGTTAACTGTTAAGGGAATTAATCCACCCCTTAATTGAGATCAGAGGATGTATGCTTTGGGGGATGACTGATCTACTTTCCCATCGTACAGAGGGATCCACAGAGAACAAATTTGAATACAACTGAGATGAGAAAGTAGAGATTGCATGTTTAGGGAAATTTTTGTTGCATTAATTCATTTCATTCAATGCTCTACTTGCTTAGCATTAGGCTAATAGATGAGTTTGTGATGTAGGTGAAGAAGTTACTGAAGGTGTGTTTACCGACCAATAAGAGGACCAGGCTGGTTGGAGGAGCATTTTCAGGCATCGGTTTGGCCATCTGTTGAGGCGGTTTAATCCATGGCTGCAGGTGTTGAGTTGGGAGTAACTAGTTCAGTATAGATGTTTCTTTTTCTGAAAATTTTATGATAGTAATGTTTTCAAAACTTTGAATACATTCTGAGAATCTTTGATATTAGTGTTCTGTTGGGTTTTGAAAATACTGTTTTCTACTGGATTTGAGTGATGCAATGATTTGATCTGTCTCTGATTGGTCTTAGTAAAATGCTTAAATCCTTTGATAGTCAGAGCTTTCTTGGAATACAGCAGAATTGCTGTTCTGAAGTCTATCGGCAGATGTTGGATGAAGGAGTCATCCGGCTGACGTCATCGGTAGATGAAAGTGGTAAGTCTTGTCGTCTAGCGATCGGCAGATGTTGGATGAAGGAGTCATCCGGCTGACGTCATCAGTAGATGAAAGTGGTAAGTTCTGCCGTCTAGCGATCGGCAGATGTTGGATGAAGGAGTCATCCGGCTGACGTCATCGGTAGATGAAAGTGATAAGTTTTGTCGTCTAGCGATCGGCAGATGTTGGATGAAGAAGTCATCCGGCTGACGTCATCGGTAGATATAAGTTGCAAGTTGTCGTCTAGCAATCGGCAGATGCTGGAGGAAGGAATCCCCCGGCTGACGTCATCGGTAGATGTAAGTAGCAAGTTTTGTCGCCTAGTTATCGGTAGATGCAGTCTACCGAGAGTTGTCCTGTTTGTATATCTTCCGGCTGACGTCATCGGAAGATGTAGGTAGTGTTTGTCGTTTTGTGACCGGTTGATATAACCGAAGTTTTGTTGTTTGTCATCGGTAGAGGCCTCCTATTTTCTATTTCTGTTTCTTGTGTTGACTTTGTCGTCGGCAGATGTGTTTGACTTCTGCAATTTCATGGGTATTCCACATTTTTAAAGCTTTATATTTTTGGCCCATTATTCTTAACACTCCCAACAATTATTTTAAAATGTTTTCACAGATTATTTAACTTCATTGATGTTCGATTGATTTCCGCTGCAAGTTTTAAAATACATCGAGTTTTAGAAAATGTCAAATTTTGACTGTCGAGTGAAATATTTTTAAATTTAGTATCAAGTCGTCATGGTTCGGTTCAGTGTGTTGAGTAGCAAACCGGGTTTAGATAACTCGGGGCGTTACAAGTTGGTATCAGAGCCATTTTGGTTAAACCGTTCAAAGAATTACTCAACAGAGCCGATCGTTGCATGGAAGTACTCCAACAACTGTAAGTGTTTATGTTACCCTTAGTTCATAGATATTTAAGAGTGTAAATAACCCTGTGCAGGAATTTAGTAAAATGTCTAGACTACCAGGGAGACCAAGAGTACAGAGGGAGACGCCAAACCCGGAAAGTACTGAGAATTCTGGTGTGATCAGGCAGCTGACAGACTTGGTACGTCAGCAATCTGATATGATGCGCCAGCAGTCCGATCAGTTGGGACTGCTACTGAACCGAGAGGTACAAGGGAGTGCCAACTCGGGTTCCACTAATGAACAGGCAGGAGAGAGGTTTAGGAGGTTGCGACCACCCACTTTTGATGGAAAGTCAGCTAATCCAATTGTGGCCGAGGAATGGTTGAAAAAGATAGAAAGCATGTTTAGGTGTGCAAATGTGGGAGATGGAGAAAAGGTCATTTTGGCAACCTTCCACTTTGCCGGTGATGCTCAACTCTGGTGGGAGAGATGGAGACCACCCATGATGTTCTTGCGATGACTTGGACGCAATTTAAGGAAATTTTCTATGAGAAGTATTTTAACAGTACTGTACAGACCACAAAGAAGTTGGAGTTCATGAACTTGAAACAGACAGGAACCGTAGCTGAATACAGCAGACAGTTTGAATCCCTATCAAGGTTTGCCGGACACCTCGCACGCAGGGATGAGGATAAGGTGTTCCAATTTGTGCATGGGCTGAAACCTGAGATTTATAGAGGAGTCAAGTTCTCGGGTATAAAAGGATCGTCCTACAGTGAAGTAGTGTCCACAGCATTAGAAGTGGAAGAGGCAGAGATGAAGTGTGCTGGGTTTAGTGCGGCTCCACGAAAGTTCACCCAGCCACACCATCACAAGGGAACGAAGAGGCCCGGTGAGGGCTAGGGCGGTCAAGGGAAGGAGAAGAAGACACCAGATACTAGGAAGTTCCCTCAATGCCCAAAGTGTTCAAGATTTCACCCGGGAGAGTGTAGAATTAGCGCGGGAAAGTGTTTCAACTGTGAGGAGACCGGGCATCTGCTTAAGGATTGCCCAAAGCCCAGAGTCCTTCGCTGTTATAATTGTAATAAAGTTGGCCACATGAATAGGGATTGTCCAGCTCTGAAGAATGGCCCTGTGAATGTTAAGCCAAGAATATTCTCCATGGTAGAATCGGGTGATGAAGATCAGCTTGCTGTTGTGTCAGGTACCATACTAGTCAATTTTATGCCTGCTTTTACTTTAATAGATTCAGGTGCAACACATTCCTTCATAGCGTCTGCCTTTGCTGATAAATTAGACGTCGAGTCTTCACTTTCTGAGCATATGTTCAATGTTGCTTTACCTTCTGGCGAACGCATGCGCTCTAGCTGTGTGCTGCTTAATAGTGTAGTGACAGTAGGAGATAAGAACCTACCTGCTGATCTCATTATTTTAGAGATCATGGGATTTGATGTAATCTTAGGAATGGATTGGCTGTTTAAGCACTATGCCACAATAGACTGTAGAACTGGAATAGTTAGTTTCCAACCCCCTGGTGGTTCGAAACACACCTTTCAAGCCTCAAGGAGAGACAGAAGAATGTCTGTTTTATCCTCTGTCGGCGCTAAACCTTTCCCGTGTAGTGAGTATTCATGCTTTCTAGCCAGCGTATTAGACACAAAGCTGGTAGGAGAACCGAGTCTCCAAAAGGTTCCAATAGCTCTAGATTTCCCTGAAGTTTTCCTTGATGACCTGCCTAGTTTACCACCTGATAGATAGATTGAATTTGTGGTGGATGTCTATCCTGGTGCTGAACCTATATCTAAGAATCCATACAGATTGGCACCAAAGGAACTCAAGGAATTAAAGAAACAGTTAGAGGAACTGTTGGAAAAAGGATTCATACGGCCAAGTTATTCACCGTGGGGTGCACCAGTTCTATTTGTTAAAAAGAAGGATGGATCAATGCGTATGTGCATTGACTATAGAGAATTGAATAAGTTAACAGTCAAAAATAAGTACCCATTGCCTAGGATCGATGATTTGTTTGACCAACTTCAAGGTGCACGAGTTTTCTCTAAGATTGACTTAAGATCAGGGTACTACCAATTGAAGGTTAAGTCTGAGAATATACCAAAGACTGCCTTTCGTACGAGATATGGACATTATGAATTTTTGGTTATGTCTTTTGGTTTGACAAATGCACCAGCAGCCTTCATGGATCTCATGAATAGGGTGTTTCATGAGTATTTGGACAAGTTTGTCATAGTATTCATAGACGACATTCTAATCTATTCTAGAACTAAGAATGAGCATGCAAGGCATTTAAGCTTGGTATTAGGATTACTAAGGCAGCACCAACTTTATGCCAAGTTTTCTAAGTGTGAGTTCTGGTTGGATCAAGTTCACTTTTTAGGACATGTCATCTCTGGGGACGGCATATCTGTTGATCCAGCAAAAGTTCAAGCAGTTAAGGAGTGGCCCCAACCGAAGAGTGCTACTGATATTCGAAGTTTTCTTGGACTAGCAGGGTATTACAGAAAGTTCATTGAAGGATTTTCAAAGATTGCTACACCCCTTACTAAGTTAACAAGGAAAAATGTGAAGTATATATGGACCGATGAATGTGAACATAGTTTCATGACCTTGAAACAGAAACTAACCAATGCTCCAATTTTAACCCTTCCAGCTGTGGATGGTAGATTTAGTATTTACTGTGATGCTTCCAAGGTTGGTCTTGGATGTGTGTTAATGCAAGATGGTAAGGTCATAGCTTATGCCTCTAGACAGTTGAAAACTCATGAGAAGAATTACCCTACCCATGATTTAGAATTAGCTGCTGTAGTATTTGCACTTAAGGTTTTGAGGCACTACTTGTATGGACAGCCTTGTGAAATATTTTCGGATCATAAAAGTCTGAAGTATATTTTCACGCAGAAGGAATTAAATATGAGGCAACGTAGATGGTTGGAGTTTGTTAAAGACTACGATTTTGAGATTAAATACCACCCTGGTAAGGCCAATGTGGTGGCTGATGCATTAAGTAGAGTAATACCGTCAGCCTCAGCTTTGACTCTGGATATGCCGGTGGCCTTAGAGTCTGAATTTCATAAGTTTAACCTAGAAACTGTGTCCAATGTAACAGCTATGCTTTCTGCCATCTCTTTGAAACCTACTATTCTAGAAAGGATAAAAGAAACCCAGAACATTGATGAGGAGTGTATAAAGTTCAAGTCGAGCATGGAGTCTACCGACAATTTGGACTTCAATTATACCGATGATGGAATACTTAAGTTCAGGAATAGATATTTTGTGCCAGCCAATAAAGAGCTTCGCAATGAAATCCTTTCTGAAGCTCATTCTTCTAGATTCTCCGTTCATCCTGGTAGTACGAAGATGTACAGAGACCTTAAGCAGACTTATTGGTGGCCAGGTATGAAGCGGAGCGTTGCTGAACATGTAGGATTGTGTTTGATCTGCCAGCAGGTTAAGGCTGAACATCAGAGGCCTGCAGGAATGTTGCAGCCATTACCACTCCCTGAATGAAAATGGGAGCAGATAACCATGGACTTTGTTGTAGGATTACCCAGAACAGCAAAAGGACATGATGCAATCTGGACGATAATCGATCGATTAACCAAATCAGCCCATTTCTTACCCATCAAGGTGACTTACTCTATGGATCAGTTAGCTGAATTGTATGTGCAGGAGGTTGTGCGACTGCATGGAGTTCCAGCTACTATAGTTTCGGACCGAGACTCTAGATTCACATCCAAATTTTGGAAGAGTTTACATAAAGCCATGGGCACACAGCTAAACTTCAGTACAGCCTTTCACCCTCAAACAAATGGACAATCGGAAAGAACCATTCAAACATTAGAGGATATGCTCCGGGCATGTGTTTTGGATTTTCAAGGTTCTTGGTGCAAGTATCTGCCTTTGGTGGAATTTTCTTATAATAACAGTTTTCAAGCAACAATAGGAATGGCACCGTATGAAGCTTTGTATGGACGAAGATGTAGATCTCCTTTGTACTGGGACGAAGTTGGTGAAGCACAGTTGCTTGGTCCTGACATTGTGCAGCAGACTATTGAGAAGGTTGCTCTCATCCGTCAGAGGATCTTAACAGCTCAAAGCCGACAGAAGAGCTATGCTGACAGAAGACGCAGAGAATTAGAGGCGATGAGGTTTTTCTTAAGGTATCACCATTCAAAGGAGTTGTGAGATTCGGAAAGAGAGGCAAACTGAATCCTAGATTTGTTGGTCCTTTCTCAATTCTGAAAAGGATTGGGAAGGCAGCCTATCAGTTATAGCTACCAGCTTCTATGGGAGGGATACATGACGTGTTCCATGTCTCGATGTTAAAGAAGTGTATGCGGGATCCAACTCAAGTTGTTGAACAGCAGAGCATTGAAATTCAACCTACACTTACCTATGAAGAAAAGCCTGTGAAGATTCTAGATTTTACAGTGAAGATGTTGCGCAACAAAGAAGTTCCATTGGTGAAAGTCTTATGGCACAATCAGAATACAGAGGAGGTAACTTGGGAACGCCAGCAAGACATGATGAACCAACATCCAGAACTGTTCAGGTACTGAATTTTGAGGACAAAATTCTTTTAAGGATGGTAGATTGTAACACCCGACTTTAATTAAAAATTTAAAATAACAGATAAATCTATTAAGTATAATCGATGAATGAAATTTTAGTATAATGTAGGTTAGGTTGAAGAATGAGTAAGTAAGGGCGTAAGGGTAATTGGCAAATTTGAAAGTGGATAAGGTATTTAAGGCAAAAAGTTTAGAGTAGCCGCCACCACTACTCATTTTCTTTCCCTTTCGGTCTTCAGCTCGAACGGCAGAAATCTCTAGGCGATTCTCCTGCCCGATTCTCCTTCAACCTAGGTAAGCCCTCCTTGTTTTCTTGCGATTTTAGTAGTTAGATAGCTGAGGGAGTACAATGTGAGGAGTTTCGAGGAATGTTGTGATTTAGAGTAGGTTCGGGCTGAGCGACTATTGAGAATACTCGAGTTGTGGGGTTTCAAATTTGGTTCCTCAAACTCCTGTATTGATTCTGTGAAGTTTAGTGAAAGTTTGATATATGTACTATTATGATTTTAGGTGAGCGAGCTTCTGAAGTAACATTTAGCCGAGCGATTTCCAGGGAGCCAGGTAAGTAGAGTTTGTTTGTGCCTTCGGGCCTACATCACAAACAGTAGGATTTATGTATGTTTGTATGTTTATTTCCAGTTGTCATGCATCATGTTTTGAAAGATTACGAAAATGAATTTACATGAAACGCATGGTAAATGTGAGCAGGATGATCAGAACAACTGTTAAGGGGGATTAATCCGCCCCTTAATTGAGAACAGAGGATTGAGGTTTTGGGAAAAGTGATCCACTTCCCAATCCTGCAGGGGGATCAGACCAGTTAACTGTTAAGAGAATTAATCCGTCCCTTAATTGAGATCAGAGGATGTATGCTTTGGGGGATGACTGATCCACTTTCCCATCGTACAGAGGGATCCACAGAGAACAAATTTGAATACAACTGAGATGAGAAAGTAGAGATTGCATGTTTAGGGAAATTTTTGTTGCATTAATTCATTTCATTCAATGCTCTACTTGCTTAGCATTAGGCTAATAGATGAGTTTGTGATGTAGGTGAAGAAGTTACTGAAGGTGTGTTTACCGACCAATAAGAGGACCAGGCTGGTTGGAGGAGCATTTTCAGGCATCGGTTTGGCCATCTGTTGAGGCGGTTTAATCCATGGCTGCAGGTGTTGAGTTGGGAGTAACTAGTTCAGTATAGATGCTTCTTTTTCTGTAAATTTTATGATAGTAATGTTTTCAAAACTTTGAATACATTCTGAGAATCTTTGATATTAGTGTTCTGTTGGGTTTTGAAATACTGTTTTCTACTGGATTTGAGTGATGCAATGATTTGATCTGTCTCTGATTGGTCTTAGTAAAATGCTTAAATCCTTTGATAGTCAGAGCTTTCTTGGAATACAGCAGAATTGCTGTTCTGAAGTCTATCGGCAGATGTTGGATGAAGGAGTCATCCGGCTGACGTCATTGGTAGATGAAAGTGGTAAGTCTTGTCGTCTAGCGATCGGCAGATGTTGGATGAAGGAGTCATCCGGCTAACGTCATCGGTAGATGAAAGTGGTAAGTTCTGTCGTCTAGCGATCGGCAGATGTTGGATGAAGGAGTCTTCCGGCTGACGTCATCGGTAGATGAAAGTGGTAAGTTTTGTCGTCTAGCGATCGGCAGATGTTGGATGAAGGAGTCATCCGGCTGACGTCATCGGTAGATATAAGTTGCAAGTTGTCGTCTAGCAATCGGCAGATGCTGGAGGAAGGAATCCCCCGGCTGACGTCATCGGTAGATGTAAGTAGCAAGTTTTGTCGCCTAGTTATCGGTAGATGCAGTCTACCGAGAGTTGTCCTGTTGGTATATCTTCCGGCTGACGTCATCGGAAGATGTAGGTAGTGTTTGTCGTTTTGTGACCGGTTGATATAACCGAAGTTTTGTTGTTTGTCATCAGTAGAGGCCTCCTATTTTCTATTTCTGTTTCTTGTGTTGACTTTGTCGTCGGCAGATGTGTTTGACTTCTGCAATTTCATGGGTATTCCACATTTTTAAAGCTTTATATTTTTGGCCCATTATTCTTAACACTCCAAACAATTATTTTAAAATGTTTTCACAGATTATTTAACTTCATTGATGTTCGATTGATTTCCGCTGCAAGTTTTAAAATACATCGAGTTTTAGAAAATGTCAAATTTTGACTGTCGAGTGAAATATTTTTAAATTTAGTATCAAGTCGTCATGGTTCGGTTCAGTGTGTTGAGTAGCAAACCGGGTTTAGATAACTCGGGGCGTTACAGTTTGTGTGAGTCACCTCGTCGCGAATTAGTGTCTGAAAGTATGACAGTTTCGGGAGGTGTTTGTGTGAATCACCTCGTCGTGAATTAGTGTCTGAAAGTATGACAGTTTCGGGAGGTGTTTGTGTGAGTCACCTCGTCGCAAATTAGTGTCTGAAAGTATGACAGTTCGGGAGGTGTTTGTGTGAGTCACCTCGTCGCGAATTAGTGTCTGAAAGTATGACAGTTCGGGAGGTGTTTGTGTGAATCACCTCGTCGCGAATTAGTGTCTGAAAGTATGACAGTTCGGGAGGTGTTTGTGTGAGTCACCTCGTCGCGAATTAGTGTCTGAAAGTATGACAGTTCGGGAGGTGTTTGTGTGAGTCACCTCGTCGCGAATTAGTGTCTGAAAGTATGACAGTTTCGGAGGTGTTTGTGTGAATCACCTCGTCGCGAATTAGTGTCTGTAAGTATGACAGTTCGGGAGGTGTTTGTGTGAATCACCTCGTCGCGAATTAGTGTCTGTAAGTATGACAGTTCGGGAGGTGTTTGTGTGAGTCACCTCGTCGCGAATTAGTGTCTGAAAGTATGACAGTTTCGGAGGTGTTTGTGTGAATCACCTCGTCGCGAATTAGTGTCTGTAAGTATGACAGTTCGGGAGGTGTTTGTGTGAGTCACCTCGTCGCGAATTAGTGTCTGAAAGTATGACAGTTCGGGAGGTGTTTGTGTGAGTCACCTCGTCGCGAATTAGTGTCTGAAAGTATGACAGTTCGGGAGGTGTTTGTGTGAGTCACCTCGTCGCGAATTAGTGTCTGAAAGTATGACAGTTCGGGAGGTGTTTGTGTGAGTCACCTCGTCGCGAATTAGTGTCTGAAAGTATGACAGTTCGGGAGGTGTTTGTGTGAGTCACCTCGTCGCGAATTAGTGTCTGAAAGTATGACAGTTCGGGAGGTGTTTGTGTGAGTCACCTCGTCGCGAATTAGTGTCTGAAAGTATGACAGTTCGGGAGGTGTTTGTGTGAGTCACCTCGTCGCGAATTAGTGTCTGTAAGTATGACAGTTCGGGAGGTGTTTGTGTGAATCACCTCGTCGCGAATTAGTGTCTGTAAGTATGACAGTTCGGGAGGTGTTTGTGTGAGTCACCTCGTCGCGAATTAGTGTCTGAAAGTATGACAGTTCGGGAGGTGTTTGTGTGAGTCACCTCGTCGCGAATTAGTGTCTGAAAGTATGACAGTTCGGGAGGTGTTTGTGTGAGTCACCTCGTCGCGAATTAGTGTCTGAAAGTATGACAGTTCGGGAGGTGTTTGTGTGAATCACCTCGTCGCGAATTAGTGTCTGAAAGTATGACAGTTCGGGAGGTGTTTGTGTGAGTCACCTCGTCGCGAATTAGTGTCTGAAAGTATGACAGTTCGGGAGGTGTTTGTGTGAGTCACCTCGTCGCGAATTAGTGTCTGAAAGTATGACAGTTCGGGAGGTGTTTGTGTGAGTCACCTCGTCGCGAATTAGTGTCTGTAAGTATGACAGTTCGGGAGGTGTTTGTGTGAGTCACCTCGTCGCGAATTAGTGTCTGTAAGTATGACAGTTTCGGGAGGTGTTTGTGTGAGTCACCTCGTCGCGAATTAGTGTCTGAAAGTATGACAGTTTCGGGAGGTGTTTGTGTGAGTCACCTCGTCGCGAATTAGTGTCTGAAAGTATGACAGTTTCGGGAGGTGTTTGTGTGAGTCACCTCGTCGCGAATTAGTGTCTGAAAGTATGACAGTTTCGGGAGGTGTTTGTGTGAGTCACCTCGTCGCGAATTAGTGTCTGAAAGTATGACAGTTTCGGGAGGTGTTTGTGTGAGTCACCTCGTCGCGAATTAGTGTCTGTAAGTATGACAGTTTCGGGAGGTGTTTGTGTGAGTCACCTCGTCGCGAATTAGTGTCTGTAAGTATGACAGTTTCGGGAGGTGTTTGTGTGAGTCACCTCGTCGCGAATTAGTGTCTGAAAGTATGACAGTTTCGGGAGGTGTTTGTGTGAGTCACCTCGTCGCGAATTAGTGTCTGAAAGTATGACAGTTTCGGGAGGTGTTTGTGTGAGTCACCTCGTCGCGAATTAGTGTCTGAAAGTATGACAGTTTCGGGAGGTGTTTGTGTGAGTCACCTCGTCGCGAATTAGTGTCTGAAAGTATGACAGTTTCGGGAGGTGTTTGTGTGAGTCACCTCGTCGCGAATTAGTGTCTGAAAGTATGACAGTTTCGGGAGGTGTTTGTGTGAGTCACCTCGTCGCGAATTAGTGTCTGAAAGTATGACAGTTTCGGGAGGTGTTTGTGTGAGTCACCTCGTCGCGAATTAGTGTCTGAAAGTATGACAGTTTCGGGAGGTGTTTGTGTGAGTCACCTCGTCGCGAATTAGTGTCTGAAAGTATGACAGTTTCGGGAGGTGTTTGTGTGAGTCACCTCGTCGCGAATTAGTGTCTGAAAGTATGACAGTTTCGGGAGGTGTTTGTGTGAGTCACCTCGTCGCGAATTAGTGTCTGAAAGTATGACAGTTTCGGGAGGTGTTTGTGTGAGTCACCTCGTCGCGAATTAGTGTCTGAAAGTATGACAGTTTCGGGAGGTGTTTGTGTGAGATTATTCTGGATTATTTGGGATTGGATTGTATGCAGGTATCTAGCATTTTGGAGGCGCCATTTTCAGGCGTTACTTTGCCGAAATTTTCGGGAAGGATGCCGTGGTGCTTAAAGGTTAGGATTAAAGGAGTCTAGGCAACTAGGTATGACCTAAAAGAGTTTTAGGAGATTTAGTTAAATCCTACGGTGTTAATTTTATTTTTTTAATGAGGTTTTAGCGTGGGATTAGTTAGCAAAGTAGCGGTCCGAGCCAGGGTGGGTTCGGGGGCGTTACAATATGCATCACTGCATTGTATGTTCTTACTGAGCTCTAGGCTCATAGTTGAACTTCCTGTTGTAGGTATGGATCTTCCAGATGAAGACTTTGTGCCTCAAGCTGACGAATAGGTGGTTGGTGGGACGAGCTTTCGGGGGTGGTTGCGGTAGCCAGACACATTTTTGACCTGAGGGTGAAGTTTTAAAATGAATGTCATGTTTGTATAGTCTATGTTGGGATTCTGTTGGGATTTTAGTAATGTATAGGTTTTGGTGTTGATGTTTTAAAACCTCTGTTCTGACAGTTGTATTCTGTATTGGAATCGTTTGGGATTTTCCTTTACGCTATTCATAGATTGTTTCAGGTTTTAGAGTTATGCATGTAATTAGATTTCTTGAACTTCTGTCATGTTTTCTAACATGTCTAAAATTATGTTTTAATCGGGTTTCTTTTGGTTGGGGTACTTCAGATGTTGAGGGAGTGTTTAGTCCCTCTGTTCCATTCGGTCGAATTTGTCGACCTAATGGTGTAGAAATTGATTCCAAAGACTTATTCTGTCGACTAAGACTAAGTGTTAATCGTTCAAAGTTGTGAGCAATAACGTCGTCCAAAGTTATTGTCCGAACCTGTCCTCCAAACCTGTCGACTAGTTCTGTCGTCCAAAACTTGTCGTCCAAACCTGTTGTCTAGTTCTGCCGTCCAAAACTTGTCGCTTAAATCTGTCATCCAAACTTGTCGTCCAAACCTGTCGTCCCATTTCTGTCGTCCAAAACTTGTCGTCCAAACCTGTTGTCTAATTCTGTCGACCGATTGTATCACTGAGGTCACTTCGACCGATTTCATCACCGAGGTCACTTTGACCTATTTCAGCACCGAGGTCACTTCGACCGATTTCATCACCGAGGTCACTTCAACCGATTTCATCACCGAGGTCACTTCGACCGATTTCATTACCGAGGTCACTTCAACCGATTTTGTTGTGGGTCATAGCTCTTCAAGTGTTGTGTCTTGTCGACCGAAAACCCTGCTTAAGTTAGTTCTGTTTCTATCGACCGTTCTACCTTCTGTTTCTGTCATCCACTTCTGTCTTCCTGTTTTCATGTCTCTCTGTCTTCCTGCTCTCGTTCAGAGTACTTGTCCAAATTTCAAATGTTCCTGTCTTCCTGTTTTCTTCTGTCATTTATTTCTGTAGTCCGATTTTAATTGTCATCCAGTTTTAAATATGTCATCCGATTTATCATGTATTTTAATATGTCTTTCAGTCTTCAATTCCAGAGAAGGTTTTCTCTGTTAAAGTTTTAAAAGTTCAAAAAAAAAAAAATAGTCCACGTTTTAAATGTTCGGAGTGAGGCTCTTCGACCCCGATCGGGTCTGGGGGCGTCACACTAACCTTCAAATTTGAGGATAACATAATGATTGGACTTAAATACTATTAAATCTATGAGAAAGTCCTATCTGTAACTGTTCAAGTAAGAATTTAAATTTCGAGGACGAAATTTCTTTTAAGGAGGGGAAATTGTAACAACCTAGGGTTTAAATTCAAAATTTGAAATTTAAAATCCCAAAATCAATCCAAAAAAAAAAACCTAATCTAAAAATCCCTAAGATATCGATTCAATATGAATCTAGCCTAAAAATCAACCAAGTACATAAGAGGTTTGGATTTGCAGCTCAGCAAATCTGAGTTGAACTCAGATTTTCAGAAAACTAGTCAGATTTTCCTCTAAAAATCCAAACGCCAACATAATGAACCTAGTCTCAAGACATCCAGAATCAAGAGGAAGATCGAATTTAACTACTCTGAAAATCCGAGCTGATCGGTTACAGCTCGGAAAATCCGATCAGAACTCGAATTTTGCGGAGGTCATGGGAGCCGATCCTCCCCTATAAATAGAGCCTTCGGTGGAGGAGGAAACTCTCACCACAGCTCTTCCCGAGTTCTTCAACAGAGAGGAATACTTACCTCGATCCCCAGTCTCTGACCACTCTTCAGCAGAGCTCCGACCCAGAAGAACTCTCCGACAAAGCTCCCTTGAACTCCGGCGACGACCCATCAGAGTAAGCCCTCTCTCTCTCAGTTTTCTTCTCTCTGTCACGCTCTCCTCCCCTCCCTCTCTGATTCTCCCTCTCACTCTCTGCATAAATTGTGAAGGAGGAAGACACTGGTTCAATTTTAAAGAAAAACTAAACCGGTTCACTTAAGACAATCCAGATTGAACCGGACCTGTAACACCCGAAAATTTCCTACAACGTACATAGCCCTAGTTTAGATGATGTATGAGAGCTTAAATTAAATTGAGGGTGAAGCTAAGTTTAGAACTGAAAGAGGGATATGAGAAATGATATGAGAAGTGGAAATGTAAGAGAAACAAAAGTGTGTAGGCAAAATAATGGATGAGTTGAAAAGTGAAAAGTCTAAAAAAATTATGACCAATGGAAAAGTGAATTAAAAATGTGTGAATGAAGGGTATTTAATGATGCTTCACGTTGGAATTAAAAAAGAAGAAAAGACGGTTGACAATTCAAACCAAATGTGTTTGAAAAGTCAAAGTATGTAAACTAATAAAATTCAAACAAATTGTGTGAATGAAAAAGGAAGAAAAAAATGTGATTTTAATGTGGCTTTCACGTTGACTGCTAAAGAGAAAAAGGGAGGATTAAATGGTAATTTAAAGTGATTATTAAAGGAATAAAATAAAGAAGAAAAAGGTTGTATTAAATGGTGGGTTTTCAATTTTTTTCTTCATCTTCATCGGCCCTTTCTCTTCTCCACCATAGCCGACTCCTCTCCTCCCCTTTTCTTTAATTTTGCAAGAGTTTTCAAGGTAATAATACATGGATTTTGGTTTGTATATATATAAGTGAAGTTTAGTGGTAATTTTGAGGAGTTTTAAGTGGATTTAGTGAGGGTTTGAAAACCCTAAATTGGTGAGTCCGAAAATTTGGTTCTCCTTGAGGGTTTTCTTCCTCTTTTGATTATTTAATCTCTAATTATGTTAGTTTAGGTTGTTTGAGGGGTTAGATTGTGGATTGAAAGTGAATTACACAAAAATGGGTTTTATGCAAATGTATACCCGATTCTGTCCCCTGGTTTTTGGATTGGCTAAGTGAGTTGTTTGGATAATTTAAGCATTTCAATGGATAGTAGACGTGTAGAGGTTCGCGGATTGGGGTGGTGCGTCGAAATTCGTTGAAAAATGAGAAAGTTATGGCCGTTCGAAGTTGGACGGTGGAAATTGGGGAAAAATCGGGTGTTGGGGTTTTTATTTGGAAAAGTTAGTTTGGTTGTGTGAGAATTATAGTAAATATCCTTTAGTTTATGTTTTAGTGATTTTAAGTAATTTTTCCATTAATGTGCTAGGTTAACGAGCGAGTGAATTGTATACTCAGAGTGAGCCAACGCGTGCGGGAGTTCAGGTAAGTAGTGGATCGCTTGTGTTTTGCCTTCGGGCCTACACCATGGAACGGTAGGGAATTGTTTGCTTGGTTGTTTTGTTTTTGTCTTGGGTCGTGCATTGTATGTGACATGCATCATGAGTTTTAAACTATGAAATACGTGTTTTAAGCATCGTTTGCAATTTGTGAAAGTGAAATGTAAATATATGTGAGGCAATGTGAACTGTTGTGGAGTCGCCTCGTCGCAAATTAGTGCCTGAAAGAATGGCAGTTCGGGAGGGTTCCACAAAAGAGGTGTGGTGGTCTCTTATGGAATAGCCTCGTCGCGAATAGTGCCTGGAAGAATGGCAATTCGGGAGGTTATCACAAAGTAGTCTCGTCACGAATAGTGCCTGGAAGAATAGCAATTCGGGAGGTTATCACAAAGTCACCTCGTCGCGAACTAGTGCCTGAAAGAATGGCAATTCGGGAGGTGTCTACAAGAGAGTCACAACTGAAAGCATGTAAGTTGTCGTGATTATGAACGAGGTTCATTGATCGACGTAGGAGAAGATCATGTATGGCTGTCCCGTGTGTGAACATGATGTGTGCCTCGGATCTGGCTCTGCGTGGTCAATGCGTGACCATCCTGTTAGGATAGGTATCCGCTTGACGCACAAGTGAAAGTGAAGAGTAATAAAACGAGAATGAGTTGAACACAACCAAGAGTTAGAAACCGCATGTGTTAGGGTTGTGTGTGAGGGTTGTTTGTGCAGTGTGCATTATGTTTTCGTATGCATTATTCCCTACTTACTAAGCATTAGGCTTACATTTTGTGTTCTGTGGTGTAAGTGTCGACGGGAGAACAGGTTAGAGCTATGAGGAAAGCTAGGATTGGGACGCAGTTGGTGGTGCATGGAGCATGCCGGTGCGGGCAGTTATCGGAGCGCCTCGACCATGGTCTTCGGGGAATGTGGGGCTTTGTAGTTTGGTAGTTTATTGTAAATGTCTGTTTGTGAAAATGATGGGAATGCGTAACTCTTTTTGGTTGATATTTTTGACAATTATGGTATTGCTATTTATATTTGTTGGATACAGTCATAGTTAAGGGTGATGTTTCGCCCTATACTGTATACTTTCTTTACTTAGGGATGTTAGTAGTATAGTTTCCCTCTTTATTGCTATTTGGAGATTTTGTATGCTGAATAGTTGAGTGGATAGCTGAGTAAGAGTATTCTGGTTCTGGTTGAGGATTGATTCGTTTGTAGGTACCTAGCATTTTGGAGGTGCCATTTTCAGGCGTTACTCTGCCGAAATTTTCGGGGAGGATGCTGTGGTGCTTAACAGTTAGGATTAAGGGAAATTAGTGAGTCTAGGCAGCTAGGTATGACATAAGAGAGTTTCAGGAGACTTAGCTTTAAATTCTGCTGTGTCCGATTTTTTTTAAATTATCGGGGTTAGAGTGAGCCAAGTAGCGCACCGAGCCAGGGTGGGTTCGGGGGCGTTACAGGACCAGCATGAGCCGAACCAACGACCTAAACCAAACTAGCACTGTTCACCCAACTCGAACTGAACCAAACCAACACTGTGCACGACCTAACCAAGAACTGTTCACGACCCGACCCAACACTATTTACCCGAACCGGACCCGAACCAAATTTTGACCCGAATCGAACTGGACCAATCGGAGATTTAACCGATAAGAAATTTCTGCCCAAATTCTTCTAAAGTTGGAAGAATTTAAGTGGGATTTTAACATTTATATCCGAATTAGGCAGGAAAAATTTAGGAGCCGTCCGATTCAATCCAAATCAATTCAACCGATCCGATCCGACCTAAGAATACAATGATACTATTTGGAAATTTTTGGAATATCCCGATAATCATATACTACTCGAAATCCAGGTAAGTGTCAATACAATTTTTTGGCTACGGCGCTACATCACATGATAAATATTATTTTCTTTATTATTGTTTTATTTTATTACACGTTTTCAATGGTTGAACACATATGTTAGAATATCAACATAGAATTGTTTAGAAATCTTTGGGACTTAAGGCATTGATCGAAAAATTATCTGCTAGTTGGGTGAGTTTTATTGTTTCGAAATATTTTAGAGAATTTATTCTAAACTTTTGAGAGCTGATTTTGTTTTTTTAATCATGGAGAGTAATCCGAGTTGGATGGTCACGTTGAACGGCTCCAATTATCATGTGTGGAAATGGAAGATGGAAGATCTTCCCTATGTGAAAGAGTATTATTTGGCCGTGTTTGTTGGTGCAAAGCCGGCAGCTAAATCTGACGTCGAATGAGAATTATGTCATTGTCAAGTGTGCGGTTACATTCTGTAGCGACCCTTACACTATTCCTAATTTTCCCGTATTATTTTTTTTTATACTTAAAAAAACTTTAAACCTAACGTTTGAGCAGAAATAAAACTTTAAAAAACATTTAACAAAACTTAAAAACAATTTAAATAAAACTTAAAACAATAGATTAAAACAAAGAAAAGCAATCGGCTGAGGAAAGGGGCAAAATGGGCAATTGCCCCTTAAAATGGATGGGCGATCGATCACCCAAAACAGGCAATCGATCGCCCATCGGCGATCGCGTAATTGCCTAGCGATTGCCTCCCCAGGCGATCGCTTGATAAACACCATAAGGCGCGACCAGAGCAAGGGGCGATTGATCGCCAAGCTCTCTGGAATTTTCTAGAGAGCTAGGCCAAGAGGGGCGATCGATCGCCCTCCCTTGGGCGATCGGTCGCCAAGTCCTCTGGATTTCCAGAGGACTTGCGCTCCTCTTTCCCTCCTTCTTTCTTCTCCTGCATACCTATACTCCTAACACACACTTCACAATTTCTTCAACAAAATTTTACCTACATCTCAACCATAAAATTACAACATAATCTCACACATACATCGCCCATAACTTCACTCAAAACCGACTCAGAACACGTTTGAAACGTAACCCAATTTCATAAAAAACAAACCGCGTGGATCCGTTTAAAAACTTAACATTCCCTCCTATTTAAATCACCAAGCGGTTTATAAAATAGTTTCTAAAACGTTTAAAAACATCAAAACATAAACCTATCAACTATCCAGATTCCCAAACATCCTAATATGTTCAACTATACAGTTTATCCTACGATCTAACTATCGTGTCCCAAAATACCTTTACATTCATCCCCACGGGTCAAAACGCACCGACTGCCCAGCGCACTCCCATAGGCCATCCTCCTTCAACTGCATCATTCTTCTGGTGGAGGGAACTCGTCCTCACCTATATCAAGATCACTTACATCATACAGACAATCTATGAGATAAAAATCTCAGCAAGTTTCGTAAACGCAATGCATGCTGTGCGTATGAGTTCGTAAATCATGTAACATTTTCTTATCTTTACATAGGTTGTCACCGAGATCTCAACCCCCTAAATGGAGAGGGCACATCCTGCGGTTGTACAACCCTTTCCACCTAGAGGAGGGGAACACGTACAGCCATACCTGAGCCCCACCTCGCATGACCATAAACATACATCGGTTCATATTAGATGTGGTATTGTGACAGACCCTTAATCGATCTACATAATAGATCAATAGCCCCCTTTCAGGCCACATCGCCATTTTCTTTAAAACATAGTGCGGAAATTTGTTTTCTATGCGTAATTCAAAACTGTGATGCATGAACAATTTATAGCATAATTTAAACATACAGCAGATATACCATCAAGACTATAAAAACATAACCTATAAAAGAACTAAACATAACTACCCAACCAAAGCAATTTAAACAAACACGTCATCAAAACTCCTCGAGACGACTTCGACGTACGGTGTAGGCCAATCAGCCAGAGTAAGTCAAGAGAACTTACCTCGTGTCCGTTGCAATCCAAGCTCCGTCCACGAGCGTTGTTCACCTAAGGCAATTTCACAATTTTGTCTTTAAAACGAGTTTAAACTATTAAACGTCCAAATTTAACGAAACCTTAACTAAGGAAATTCCTTAAAGCCCTAATTTGATTCATTGAAGCATTTTATAGAGCATTCCATGCTCGATACCTCAAAATTTCCATTAACGAGTTTCTCCAAAACTTTGAAAATCGATAATTCTCAACATTCCACAACGAATCAACTAAACACGCTCAATAATCACCAATATGTCCATTACACGGACTAATACGACAAACCTATCGATTTCTAGCCCTAAACCACGTTTTCAACGAAACCCTAAATAAACCCTAATCGTTTAAACTCCTTAAAAACTAAAATAAACTTTGCTAAAACCTTAGAATCGTACCTAGGGTCGAGTTTGGGGAAGAAATCGCGAAGAATCGAGACGATCGGAGAGGAGAATCGGCGTCGGAAATGGAGAACGCCGTTGAGAGAAAATGTTGCCATGAAAGAGAGTAAGGGAAAATGTAGAAGAAATCGTGAAGTCTGGGAGAAGAGAAGAGAAAATTCTGTTTTTAATAACTTTGGCTTGGCAATTACCAAATTGCCCTTCAATAGTTTTATATTAGTTTCGTTCTTTATTTCGTTAGCTAGCTAACGATTCGGCTTCTCCAAATTTCTTTATTTCACCAATTGTTCCAACTTATTACTAGGGTTCTATTAAAACTGTCCGTTCGTAATTTGGACCCGTTTACTATTTTTACCAAAGTATCCTTTATATTACGATAAACGTAATTCTCGTAAAATTAGCGTTAAACTCCTAAAATTCCCGAAATTTTCCCAAAATCTTTATTAATTATTAGGATCATAATAACGCTTTCTTTTTACAAAATGGACTTGATTTGACATACTAAAAAAATGCCATTTACATTAAAATATTTATATTCCGTACAACCGGGTATTACACATTCGGCAATGGGTAGATAATAACGTCCTCAACCATGTCAGTGAAGAAAAGAATGCTCAGAGCTTGTGGAAAAAGCTTGATGAGTTGTATGCTCAAAAGACTAACAACAAGAAGTTGTTTTTGAACAAGCAGTTTCTAGGGTTGAAATACCAGAATGGAAACAAGCAGTTTCTAGGGTTGAAATACCATAATGGAAACGCTATGACCAATCACTTGAATACTTTTCAATGAATTATCAATCAGTTGGCTAGAATGAAAATCAAGTTTGATGAAGAAGTTCAGGGGATGATGCTTCTTGGAACTTTACCAGACTCGTGGGAGACATTCAGAATGTCATTGTCCAACTCGGCTCCAGATGGTGTTTTGGTTATGGATGTAGTCAAGAGCAGTGTTTTGAATGAGGAGATGATAAGAAAGTTGACGAGTTCTTCTTCTCAAACAGACGTTCTGTTCACCGAAAACAAGGGGAGGAGTCAAAACAAAGGTTCGGGCAACAAAAACCAAAGTCAAAGCAAATCGGGAAAATACGCCAACTTTGAGTGTTATCATTGTGGCAAGAAAAGACATATCAAGAGATTTTGTCGAAAGTTTCTTCGAGAAAATCCAAATGCCAAGGGAAAAGAAAAGAAGACCGAAGGAGGTAACACAAGCGAGAATGTAGCCACAGCCACCGATGATTTCTTTATCGTGTATGACAAAGACGTCGTTAATCTTGCTTGCCAAGATACGAGTTGGGTGATCGATAGTGACACTTCAATACATGCTACTTCGCGGAGAGATTTCTTCACGTCCTATACTTTCGGTGACTTTGGAAGTGTAAATATGAGAAATGATGGCGTTGCAAAAGCCATTGGTATGGAGATGTGCATTTGGAGGCCGATACTGGCAACATCTTGATTTTAAGAAGTGTGAAGCACATCTCAACATCCGCATGAATTTGATCTCGATCGGCAAGCTCGATGACGAAAGGTTTTGCAACACCTTTCGTGATGGAAAATGAAAGCTCACCAGAGGCTTATTGATTATGGTGAGAGGAGAAAAATGATCCTCATTGTATGTGATGCACGCAAAAATTGCAGATTTCACAGTCCATACGGTGGACGATGAAGGCATTGTAGAACTTTGGCACAACCGACTTAGCCATATGAGCGAGAAGTGATTGATGATTCTAGCCAAGAAGAATCTACTCTCAGGTATGAGAAATGGCCCTCTAAAGAGGTGTACTCATTGTTTGGCAGATAAGCAGACTTGAGTAGCCTTTAAGAGCGTTACCCACTCACGGAAACCGAGTATACTCGACATGGTGCACTCCGATGTGTTAGATTCGATGAAGACGAGAACGCTTGGTGGTGCGTTGTACTTTGTGACTTTCATCGACGATCATTCAAGGAAGATTTTGGTGTCTACATTGAAGTCAAAAGATCAAGTGTTGGACGTCTTCAAGCAGTTTCATGCTCGTGTGGAAAGAGAAACAAGTGTGAAGCTTAAATGTATCTGAACTGATAATGAGGGTGAGTATTACATTCTTTTGATGAGTATTGCATAGAACAGGGTATTCGGCATCAAAAGACACCTCCAAAGACTCCTCAATTGAATGAGTTAGCTGAGAGAATGAACATGACACTTGTTGAAAGAGTGAGATGTTTGCTTTCTCAGTCACAGTTGCCGAAATTCTTTTGGGGTAATACAGTAGTTCATGTTTTAAATCTCACGCCGAGTGTTTCGAAGTTCCGGAGAAGATGTGGTTTGGAAAAGAAGCTTCTTATAGTCATCTTCGCATTTTTGGATGCAAGGCCTTTGTTCACATTCCGAAAGACAAACGGTCGAAGCTTGATGTAAAGACAAGGCCGTGTGTGTTCATCGATTATAGTCTTGATGAGTTTGGCTACAGGTTCTACGATCCAATGCAGTAAAAGCTTGTCAGAAGCCGAGATGCAATGGTTGTGGAAGACCAAGGCACCAATGACATTGATAAAGCAGAAATGACAGATAGGTACATTACTGATTTGATCGATTTGGATCAAATTTCTACACCTACAGATCATTCCAATCAAGGGGGAGCAGAACCGGAGCATGATATCAGTCCCACAAATGGCAAAGTCCCCACTGCTAATAATGTTGAACTAATTGAGCAAGTCGAAGAAGAAGTTCAAGAGTTGTCAAATGAACCTCCTTTGAGAAGATCCACTAGAGAGCGGCGTCCTTCGACGAGATTCATTTCAGATGAGTATGTGATGCTCACAGGTGCCGGAGAGCTAGACACTTACCAAAAGGCCATTTCCGTTAATGAGAAGAAACTGTGGTTGAAAGCCATGGAAGAGGAAATGCAATCTCTTCACGAGAATCACACGTATGATTTTGTGAAGTTACCTCAAGGGAAGAAACCTCTCAAAAACAGATGGGTCTATAGGTTAAAGACAAAAAATGCAGGCTCACAGCTAAGGTACAAGGCTCGGTTAGTTGTGAAGGGGTACGGTCAAAATAATGGAATCAATTTTGAGGAAATATTTTCACCGATGGTGAAGATGTCTTCGATCTGAGTTGCTTTTGGTTTAGCGGCGCGCTTGAACCTAGAGATCGAGCAACTTGATGTGAAAACTGTGTTTCTTCATAATGACTTGGAGGAAGAGATCTACATGGAGTAGCCCGAAGGATTCAAAGTCAGGGAAAATGAGCAACTTGTGTTCAAGTTGAAGAAGAGCTTGTATGGCCCTACACAAACTCCACGACAGTGGTACAATAAGTTTGAATCCTTCATGGTGAGTTAAGGGTACAACCGGACATCGTCAGACCATTGTGTGTTTATCTAGAAGTACTCCAATGATGACTTCATTATTCTCCTCTTGTATGTTGATGATGTGTTGATCATAGGCCATGACATTAACGAGATTGCTAAGTTGAAGGGAGAATTGAGCAAGTCTTTTGCGATGAAAGACTTGGGTGCGACAAAGAAGATACTTGGTATGAAGATCTCTCGTGATAGGAAGAATGGAAAACTGTGGTTGTCTCAGGAAGACTACATTGAGAAGGTACTTGGAAAGTTCAACATGAGCAAGACCAAAGTTGTGTGTTCTCCACTTGCAGGTCAATTCAAGCTCAATTTGGAGCAATGTCCTACAAGTGAGAAAGACAAAGCAGACATGAGTCAAGTTTCTTATGCGTCTGCAGTTGGCAGTTTGATGTACGCCATGGTTTGCACTCGATCCGGCATTGCTCATTTAGTTGGAGTAGTCAATCAGTTCCTCTCCAATCTTGGAAAAGAACATTGGGAAGCGATGAAGTGGATACTCAGATATCTATGAAGTACTTCCAGATTGTGTTTGTGTTTCAGTGGCAGTGATTCTATGCTAGTTGGGTATACCGATTCAGATATGGTTGGTAACATTGATTCTAAGAGGTTCGTTTAAGAATTCTTGATGACTTTTACAGGGGCAACCGTGTCTTTGCAATCGAAGCTGCAAGATTGTGTTGTGTTATCCACCACAGAAGCCAAGTACATTGCGATTACTGAGGATTACAAAGAGGCTTTGTGGATGATGAGATTCCTTGAGAAATTGGGTCTGCGTCAAGAGAAGTATGTTGTATTCAGCGATAGCCAGAGTTCTATCCATTTCTCCAAGAATTCGTCATTTCATTCGAGATACAAACATATTAATGTGAGGTATCATTGGGTTCGAGACTTGCTCGAGACGAAGTAGTTGCACTTGGCAAAAGTGTACACCAGTGAGAACGGTTCAGATATATTGACGAAGACTTTGCCGAAGGAGAAGCTCAAGGCTTGTCGACGAAGAATGGGCTTATTAGAGGCTACCACATGAGCCGGAGAAGGAGTTTGTTGAGTTCTGGGCCACATGCGTGGACTCGGATTCATAATGGGCAATGACCCATTATGATTAAAATGGTTTTTTGCTCGTGTTGGACCCGTAGTCAATATTAGGGTTTCTAGTTTTTCCTACTTATTGATACTTGAGTCGCAAAACTCAGTTGTACCAATTTTGATTAGTGATCGTTCTCTTCTGTCCGTGGTTTTTTTCCTTCTAAAATTTTTCACATAAATTCAGTGTCTATTATTATTATTATTTTTTTTTTGATTTCTCGTTCGGTTTTTCAAACAGTTTGATGGAATCATCGATATTGTCTCTGCAGTTCATTCACTTCTTCCTCTGCTTGGACTTTTGAAATCACATGGAAAGCTTATTTTGTTGGGCCTGCTAGAAAAACCTTTTGAGCTTTCATCATTTCCTCTCCCTACCAGTAAAGCAAACATGTAATTTTTTTTTTTCCTTTCGAGTTACAAATACAAACTAGGTTAGGTTCGCATAATATAATTTCTTTCTTTCATAAATGCAGGCAGGAAAACGGTGGCCGGTAGTTCCACCGGAGGTCTGAAGGAGACCCAAGAAATGATAGATTGTTGCAGCCAAACACAACATAATGGCAGACATTGAGGTTATCCCGATCAAATACGTGAATACGGCCACGGAAAGGCTTCTAAAAGCATATGTCAAATACAGATTCATTATCGATATTGGCAACACATTGAGATGAGTTCGAAGTTGTTAAATGTTCTTCCCTTTTCGAAAATTCTGGTAAAACAATTATGGAGTTTGTCTTTTTGATTTGCATTTCTCGGGTTTTAGCTTCTGGTTCCCATCTAATAATTTAGTTTTAAATAAATGTCGTTGTCATTTCGTACGATCAAATATATTCCTTTGATGCTCTACCACATATTAATATTGTTCTTGATTTATTTAAATTTTATTAAACAAGAGAGAGATTAATAGTCCATTTCTTGTATCATTACATATTGTTTGCATTAGGGTTTAGTTGTAATCATTACCTTTAGCTATGATGATTGCTTTTCGGATACGTTCTTTTTTTATAGGGTTTTTTTTAATTAATTCTCAAAATATCGGTTTTTTTTTTAAAAAAATCCTTAAAATTTACTATTCATCGAACTATACCTCAAAGTATCGTAAATAGACAATTTGAACCCTAAGATATGATCAACAGGCTGTCCTCTCCGAAGATGACAACCGGTCCACTGGACGGGCCGTCCCCTCTCGTTTTAATTTTTTTTAGTTACTTAGGGACGAGGACGGGCCGGTTCATTTCTAAGTAAGTTCTCAAGAAAGACTAGATGGTCTATAACGGTCCACTTAAATTCTAGTCTGCTGGACAGAAATTACTTACACAGTACAATTACACACATTAATAAGTAGTACAATAAACGATAACAGATATGATATAATTATCTACAGTATAATAGATAAATATATAATAAAAATAAAATAGAAAAACTCTTCATACCTAATTGTGAACACGAAGAAATATTGCCGGAGAGAGCAAATAATCGTCGTTAATATAGAGAAAAATATTAAAATATTAAAAATAAAAATTAAATAAATTATTCATATTTTTTTAACATCCCTAAAATAAATGAAAAAAAAACTTTATACATAGCCGGTGAATGCAGAGAAATCTCGTCCGAGCAAACAACTAGTTGAGAGAGTATTGAAAGTTTTCGGTGTGATTTGAAAACCGGGAGTGAAGGGGGGGGGGGGGGGGGGGGGGGCGCTATAAATAGGAGGGGAGAGGACGGCCGGTCTAGTTCTCATTCACAAAAGGACAACTTGTGACTCTATCGTCCTCCTCAAAAGAGGACAAAACACGTGACTTTTGTCACGGGTTTTTCCCCAACGAGGACGGCGGGTTCAGTGGAACTGGCCGCCCTCGTCCCTAAGTAACCAAAAAAAGATTAAAATGGGAGGGGACGGCCTGTCCAGGTGGACCTACCGTCCTCTTCGGAGAGGACGGCTTGTTGACCGCATCTCAGGGTTCAAATTGCTTATTAACGATATTTTGAGGTTTGGTTTGATGAATAGTAAACTTAAAGAGTTTTTTTAAAAGAAAAAAATTTATACTTTGAGGTTTAAATTAAAAAAAAAAAAAAAAAAAAAAAAAAAACTACTCTTCTTTATATTGTTAAAACAATTGTACATGTATAGTTGATTTTCGGGTTTTCAATATACAAAGAGAGTTCACTGTTCATCTTCTTCCTTCTCTATGCTTTTCTTCTGTTTCCTCTTTGACTTCACTGTTTTTCAACTTGGTATCAGAGCAAGAATGGTTTCGCCAAGCTCCACAATCCCGTCCTCTCCTTTGACTCACTCGTCTCCTTCCCTCCCTCCCGTCCCATCCTTAAACCAGACTCTTACCATCAAACTCGACACCAGCTCCTAAACATTGTTATCACCAGTGGAATCGAGTCTATTCTGGACGGCTCCCATCCAACCCCACCTTAGTTCCTCGATTCCATTTCCCTTCAATCTAATCCTGACTTCGTCGTTTGGCTGAGATACAATCATTTAATAATGTCTTGGATCTTCTCTTCCTTTTTCGAAAATCTCCTCCCCCAATTGTTCACTACACCACTTCGTGTGAGATCTGGAATGCTCTTGGCCAAATCTTTGCATCATCCTCTCTGGCAAAGATCACTGATCTCATAAGCCAGTTGCATTCCCTCTAGATGGCATTTTTGCCGACCTTTATATCCAAAAAATTACCTCCTTGTGCAATACCCTTTCTACCATTAGCTTGTTTCCTATCGTAACCACGTCCTCTACTTCCTCAATGGTCTCGGTAGTGAATACAATTTGTTCGTTACTTCCATCGCGAACCGCCCCGACCAACCCTCTCTTGAAGAAATCTATAGTCTTTTGCATAGTTTCGACTTTCGACTAGATAAGCAGAATGTTGTTCCTTTGCTTTCGAACTCATCTTCTCTTCAAGCTAATGCTACAGTCTGGTCGTTCGCCCGTCCTCAACGGCCGTTTCCAACTCCTATTTTTAAGCCTCCTCCAGTTCTGCCTCCGGCTGGATTCAAGCCAGAACAGCAAACATCTATGGATCAGGAAATGGGCTTGGACCTGCAATTTATCCACCTCCAGGCTGGCGACCAACACGACCCAAGTCCAATTTTTGGCCTCCTTGTCAAATCTGCCACAAGATGGATCATAGCTTCAGGTCGCAGTCCCCTGCCCTAGCCCAACACACCGTCCCCTTCAGTGCCTTCTTTTCCTCTCCTTAAGCAATTACGGTCGGACTTCTGCCATCTCTGGCCGCACCTGCACCAACTGAGCCATGGGCTTTAGACAGCAGAGCTACTCATTATTTCACTCCTCATGCGTTGCTGCTACAAAACTCCTCTCCTTACACTGATTCCAATCAAGTCCTCACTGCCGACGATACGCCTATTCCTAGACTCAATTTTGGCTCTGCTACTATACCAGTCGTTGATCGTTCTCTTCAGTTACAAAATGTCTTTCATACTCCTCTGCTTGCTCATAATCTCCTTAGTGTAAATAAATTGTGCCATGAGAATTCCGTGTTTGTTGAATATCATTCTCAATATTTTCTTGTAAAGGATCGATGTTCACACCGAGTTCTTCTCCGGGGTGACCTCTGTAATGGGTTTTACCAAACCTCGTCCACCCTTCAAGCTCTCTCCTTGATTGCCCTGCCGTCTACTCCGGCTCTTCTAATAGGGAACATCTCTTAGCATTGGCATTGTCATCTTGGCCATCCGTCATTTTCTGTTTTGAAAAATATTTTGTTGTCTTGTAATATATCTTGCTCTAAAACTGAGCTGCCCAAAATTTTTAGTCCTTGTCAAATGAGCAAGCATTATCAATTGCCTTTAAAAATTTTCAATTCTCATGCATTGTCACCTTTTGATCTTGTACACACAGATGTATGAGGTTCTTCCCTTGTTAATTCAATTTTTGGTGCTCGCTACTTTGTCTTTTTTATTGATGATTGTACCCGCTTCACTTGACTTTACTGTTTAAAATTAAAAAGTGAAGTTCATAATACTTTCGTGCAATTTCATAATCTTGTACAAACTCAATTTGGTCAAAAAATTAAATCCGTTCAATCTGACGATGGTGGTGAATTCCAATCTATTTCAAATGTTTTTAAATCCCTTGGAATTCATCATCGTGTGTGACGGCCCCAACCCGGTCAGGGCCGCCACGGACTTGCCGTGACGTAATCATTTTTTTTTTATATATCTTTCATAAACTTTATGTGACAGCCCCGGACCCGATCGGGGTCCGAGAGCCATCACCCCGGGACATATGACAGAAAACGGGCACATATTTTTTTTGAACATAACAGACCGAGCTTTTAAAACAAACCCTTAAAACTTTTCAGAGGGAGAAGACGTTCTCTGGATTTGAAAGTAAAACGAAAAAGCAGTTAAATTCAGAAGGCAGAATGAATGAGGGAAGAAAACAGAAGACACTGGATAACAGAAGAATAGCAGAAAGAAATGAAAACAAAAGTAAATAAACCGGGGCGGAAGATGTTGGCAGAAAATATAATAAACAAAAATGAACAGTGATCGGAAGATGAAAATGTGAACAGTGATCGGAGGATGTAAAATGTGAACAGTGACCGGAAGATGAAATTTGTGAACAGTGACCGGAAGATGAAATTTGTGAACAGTGACCGGAAGATGAAAAATGTGAACAGTGACCGGAAGATGAAATTTGTGAACAGTGACCGGAAGATGAAATTTGTGAACAGTGACCGGAAGATGAAATTTGTGAACAGTGACCGGAAGATGAATTTTGTGAACAGTGACCGGAAGATGAAAAATGTGAACAGTGACCGGAAGATGAAATTTGTGACAGTGACCGGAAGATGAAATTTGTGAACAGTGACAGAAGATGAAAATGTGAACAGTGACCGGAAGATGAAATTTGTGAACAGTGACTGGAAGATGAACAGTGACCGGAAATGAATTTGTGAACAGTGACTGAGAGAAAATGTGAACAGTGACCGGAAGATGAAGTTTGTGAACAGTGACCGGAAGATGAGATTTTAAAACAGCGGAGGATGCAATTGGAAAACATAGTTTTAAAGGCAGAAGTTGTCAACATTTAACAGAAAGACAAACAAACAGAGAGCATAAAAACATAAACGTTTCAAACCTTCAAAACCGATTCAAAATATGATTTTTCAAACATAACAGTAAACCACAGCAGAAACTTAAGAAAATCAAATTACATGGATAGCTCTAAAACCAGAAACCATCCATGCACAGGCCAACAGAAAATATTCTAACAATTCCAGAATACTTCAGAACGTAATTCAACTGTCAAATACAGAGGTTTTGAATATCAATACAGATTTCCAAAAGTTCTACAGAAACTTGACATACATTTCAAATTCACCAAAACAGAAGTTTTTAAAACAAAACACAAAGTCTATACAGGACTCGACTTAACTTTCAAAAATACACGCTCACAGGAATACATCTTGTCTGACTGCAGCAACCAAACCCCCCATGAGCTCAATCCGCCAACCTCCCAAACTCATCAGCTTGAGGCACAAATCCTCATCTGGAGGATCCATACCTACAACAGGGAGTTCAACTATGAGCCTAGAGCTCAGTAAGAACATACTAGAATGCAGTGATGTATATGCTGTGCATGAACATTTTTAAATACATGAATATTACACTACATTACATTTCACTGGACAGGAAGGTATAAGTGGGAAGAAGAGCTGGCGCAACAGGAGTACATGCCACAACAGGACATAACAGGAGTACATGACAGGATGCCAGTCCTCGTCCACACTTAACCATACATTACATTACAGGTTTTAACTTCATTACTTCAAATCTGGTGCTCAAAAACATTTACATGATTTTTCCAGAAAACTTGTATGCATGGACAGAATATGGTGCAAAACTTAACATGTACAGGAGACAAAATAAAGACAGACATGATACAGAACAGGATTTACTCAAAACTTAACCTGCAACCTAACTACCCAAACCAAGACCTAGTACCTCCGTGCTGTAGGGCCTTTAGGGCCAACATATACGCATGAACTTACCTGGTTGCTGTCGCGTTGATGTTCTGAATGTCTCAGAAATGCTCGGACCTGTAGCATGCATGTAGAGAATTTAAAACACGCTACAAATGCTAACTAATAAGCTCTTAGAAATCAACAGCAACATCTTTCAAATCCTTAGAAAACAACAACGTGTTTTCATCCAAAAACAGTGAGTTTTCACCAATACCGAAACCCTAAACTTCGGTAAAACTCACATTTTAACTTATCCAAAATGTTAGCTTTAGTAGATGATTACCTATGCTGGAGAAACAGAAGGTAATCAGGAAAAGATTGAGGTTAAAAATCGCTGCTGGTCGCCTAGAAAAGAGAAAACAGAAAGGAGAGGTAAAAGTGAGCTTCACGTAGGAGGAAGAGAAGACATATCTTCTTCAACAAGTTGCCAAGTGTCAACCATCAATTGGCTTGTTTCTACCAACCTTAATTACTTCCACATTTACCCTTCCATTGAACTACAACCAATTTAATTTGTTTTGGTTAGTTGGCCATTAGTTTGGTTCTTCCTTAAACATCCCATCATTTCAACCAAAACATTCATTGAATTGAAATAATATTAATTCCACTTATACAATTCGGGGAAACAAATACATGGCAAAATTGTCGGGTGTTACATTCCACCCACCTTAACAGAAATTTTGTCCCCAAAATTTGCCTAAGCAAAGAGGTCCGGATATTGAGTCCTAACATCCGCTTCTCTTTCCCATGTGGCTTCCTCCACATTGTGATTACGCCACAAAACTTTCACCAACAGGACCACTCGATTGCGCAACACTTTGAGTGACATATCCAATATCTTTATAGGTCTTTCTTCATATGTCAGCGTCGGCATGATATCAAAGTCCACATGTTCCACTATTTGGGTTGGATCTCGTACGCACTTTCTCAGCATCGAAACATGGAAGACATTATGAACTCCATCCATAGACGCTGGCAACTGTAGCTTGTAAGCCACGCTTCCCACACGCTTTAGAATGGGAAAAGGTCCAATGAACCGTGGGCTGAGCTTCCCTTTCTTGCCAAATCTCATTACACCTTTGAAAGGCGACACCTTCAGGAATACTTCATCGCCTTCAGCGAACTCCAAGTCTCTCCGTCTCCGATCTGCATAACTTTTCTGTCTACTCATAGCAGTGTTGATTCGTTGTTTGATAACACCAATCACCTCAGACATCTGCTGTAATATCTCAGGGCCGACAAGTCTGGACTCTCCAACTTCATCCCAACATAACGGAGATCTACATTTTCTGCCATAGAGGGCTTCATATGGAGCCATGCCGATAGTAGCCTGGTAGCTGTTATTATAAGCGAATTCAATTAACGGCAAATATCTACTCCAAGGAGCATGAAGTTCCAACACGCACGACCTTAACATGTCCTCTAATATCTGAATTGTTCTCTCAGATTGTCCATCTGTCTGTGGGTGAAACGTCGTGCTGAAATCCAGCTTTGTACCCAAGGAGCTTTGCAAACTTTTCCAAAACCTGGAAGTGAATCTAGGATCCCGGTCAGATACAATTGACACCGGAATACCATGCAATTTGACAATCTCACCAATGTATAACTCTGCATACTGGTCCATAGAGAATGTCGTCTTCACAGGTAGAAAATGGGCCGACTTCGTCAATCTGTCTACTATGAACCATATGCTATTGTGGCCCTTAGCTGTTCTTGGAAAGCCAACAACAAAGTCCATCGTAATATTCTCCCATTTCCATTCGGGAATCGGGAGAGGCTGAAGCGTCCCAGCTGGTCGTTGATGTTCAGCCTTGACTTGTTGACATATCATGCAAGACTCCACAAATTTGGCCACTTCATTCTTCATATTCGGCCACCAGAAGTGAAGTTTCAAGTCTTGATACATCTTCGTGCTTCCAGGATGCACAGAGAAAGAAGACGAGTGGGCTTCCGACAAGATGTTCTTTCGTAGCTCTTCATCTCTCGGAACATACCACCTATCTTTGAACTTCAGAATACCATCTCCCGAATAACTGAAATCGGAAGAAGCCGTAGGTAACTTGCTCACTATATCGGCCATCTCCTTTGAATTGGTCTTCTAGGCTTCCTTAATTCTGTCCAGAATAGTTGGCCTTAACGTTAAATTTGCCAACGCGGCTGACAGCTTAGAAACCACTTCCAAATTAAATCTCTGAATTTCTGTCCTCAAAGGCATTGACATGGCCGTCAAGGCCGGTTGCATAGTAGCCGGCATCCTGCTCAACGCATCAGCCACCACGTTTGCTTTCCCCGGGTGATATTTGATCTCGATGTCATAGTCTTTCACAAATTCGAGCCACCGTCGTTGCCTCATGTTTAACTATTTCTGGGTAAATATGTACTTCAAGCTTTTGTGATCCGAAAACACCTCACATGATTGCCCATACAAGTGGTGTCTCCATACCTTCAGTGCAAAGACAACTGCCGCTAACTCCAAGTCATGAGTAGGGTAGTTTTGCTCGTGGTTCTTCAATTGTCTGGATGCGTATGCCACCACTTTTCCTTCTTGCATTAATACGCAACCCAGGCCAATCCTCGACGCGTCGCAATAAATACTGAACTTGCCGCTTTCAACTGGCAACACTAACAGAGGAGCAGCGGTTAACTTTTGCTTAAGTGTCTGAAAGCTCACCTCACATGCTTCAGACCACCTGAACTTGATGTCCTTCCTCGTTAAGCTGGTCATAGGTTTTGCTATCACGGAGAATCCCTTGATGAATTTCCTGTAATAACCAGCTAGTCCGATAAAGCTCCGTACCTCGCTTGCATTCCTCGGCCTTGGCCAGTCTCTTACAGCCTCAATCTTGGCCGGGTCCACAGATACTCCTTCAGCAGAGACCACGTGGCCTAGGAAATTAATCTTGTTCAACCAGAATTCACACTTTGATAGTTTGGCAAACAATTGATGCTGTTTTAGAGTCGACAGCACAATAGCCAAGTGCTCTCTATGCTCCTCTTCAGTCTGAGAATAAACCAGGATGTCGTCAATGAAGACGATTACGAATTTGTCCAAGAACTCCTGGAATACCCTATTCATCAAGTCCATAAATGCCGCAGGGGCATTAGTTAACCCGAATGACATCACTAAGAACTCGTAGTGTCCGTATCGGGTCCTGAAGGCGGTCTTTGGAATATCATTTGCTCTAACCTTCAACTGGTAATAACCGGAGCGCAAGTCAATCTTAGAAAATACCCGAGCCCCCTGTAGTTGGTCAAATAAGTCATCGATTCTAGGCAACGGGTACTTATTCTTGATAGTCAACTTGTTCAGCTCACGGTAGTCAATACACATTCGTAGGGACCCATCCTTCTTCTTAACGAACAAGACGGGAGCACCCCACGGAGAGAAACTAGGGCGAACAAAACCCTTGTCCACCAATTCTTTTAGCTGAGCCTTCAACTCCCTCAGTTCAATTGGCGCCATACGATAAGGATTCTTCGATACTGGTTCAGCGCCAGGATATACATCGATTTCGAACTCGATCTCACGATCAGGTGGCAATCCTGGTAAGTCATCCAGGAAGACCTCTGAGAAGTCTCGAACTACAGGAATATTTTGAAGTTCCACCTCACCTTGTCTTTGAACATCTACTACGTGGGCAAGGAATCCGACACATCCTGACCTCATCAGCTGTTGAGCTTTCAAGGTGGATATATCAGTCATACTATGTTTATTTGGTATTGCCTGATAAGAGAACTCTACTTCGTTCGGGCGCTTAAACGACACTAGCCCGGACCTACAGTTGATGGTGGCATGATGTCTAAACAGCCAGTCTATCCCCAGAATGACATCGTACCCTTTCATACCAATAACGATGAGGTTGGCGTACAACTTCTTGTTTCCTACTGACACTATATCACCCCGTATGACCTGCTCGGAGTGCATAAACTCTCCGGACGGTAGCATAATGCTGTAGGGCTGATCAGACAACGTACAACTAACCTTCTGTCTAACTACGAAGTCCCCCGACACAAATGAATGTGTGGCCCCAGTATCCCACAAGGTATAAGCAGGTACATCACACACCAAAATTGTACCTGTGATTGCTGTGTGCAGATCAGCATCATCAACATCCTCCATCATTGCAAAAACTCTGGGTACGGCTTGACCTGTTCTGGTGTCGGGCATTGGGCAATCCCGAACAAGATGGCCTACTTTGCCGCATCGGAAACATTGGCCAGTGTAGAGCCTACATTCCCCCGTATGATTTCTCTGGCAACGTGGGCATACAGGAAGCTGAGGAGCTCCTATAGGTCTTTTCCCTTTGTCCTGATAAATGGCAACTTCATTTGGTCTCTTGACACCTCTGTTCTGTTGCTGCCGTGGTTGCCCAAATTGTCCCTTTTGTTGTTGTTGTTGCTGCTGAGGGGCATCCTGCATGATTCTCTTTGATGTATATCTCTGAGACTTTGCCTCTAAGGCTTCTAACTGATAAGCCTTAGCTACCACCTTTGTGTATGGGGCCTCGTCAAATCCCCAGTATGTAATCCCTCGTAAGAGATCCATCTTCAAACCCTGGATAAATTGATGCACCTTATTTTCGTCGGTGGCCACTAGGTGAGGTGCATAACGGGATAGTGAATCGAATTTCTGAACATACTCAGCCACCGTTCCAAATTGTCGCAGTCGAGAGAATTCTAACAACTTCTCCTTCCTCATACTGCGGTCGAAGTATTTCTCGTAGAAGAGCCCTTTGAATCCCTCCCAACTTAATGCCACAGTGGTTGACTGCACTGTATCCCACCAAAATCCAGCACTCTTGGTGAGATTAAATGAGGCACACATCACTTTCTTGTTTTCCTCCACTTCTGCATAATTCAGCATACGTTCAATCTGCCGAATCCATTCTTCGGCGTGAGTAGGATCTGTTGATAACCCATCGAACATAGGCGGTTGGAGACGCCGGAATCTCTCTCCACTAGTGTCACGTGGAGCATTCGCATGGTTATTGTTGTTTCCATTGCCCTCCCTCGCAATCAAACGCTCGATCATGCGAGATTGAGTACCGGCCAACTCGGTTAGACGGTCGAGGGCGTCGCCTCTGTCGTTTGCATCACCTTGATTTCCTCTCACCATTCTAGAAAAATCCTATATGAAATAATGAACTTAACTTAATAAACAAAACAAGTACAGTAAATTAAACACTTACAGTTTGTGAAGCGACCTCACGTGGTGGATTGCGCAGTCAGACATTTCACAGAATCGGTTTTAAAACCTTATATCTCTGATACCATTACTGTGACAGCCCCGGACCCTATCGGGGTCCGAGAGCCATCACCCCGGGACATATGACAGAAAACGGGCACATATTTTTTTTGAACATAACAGACCGAGCTTTTAAAACAAACCCTTAAAACTTTTCAGAGGGAGAAGACGTTCTCTGGATTTGAAAGTAAAACGAAAAAGCAGTTAAATTCATAAGGCAGAATGAATGAGGGAAGAAAACAGAAAACACTGGATAACAGAAGAATAGCAGAAAGAATGAAAACAAAAGTAATAAACCGGGGCGGAAGATTGTTGGCAGAAAATATAATAACAAAAATGAACATGTGATCGGAGGATGAAATGTGAACAGTGATCGGAGGATGTAAATGTGAACAGTGACCGGAAGATGAAATTTGGGAACAGTGACCGGAAGATGAAATTTGTGAACAGTGACAGGAAGATGAAAAATGTGAACAGTGACCGGAAGATGAAATTTGTGAACAGTGACCGGAAGATGAATTTTGTGAACAGTGACCGGAAGATGAAAATGTGAACAGTGACCGGAAGATGAAATTTGTGAACAGTGACCGGAAGATGAAATTTGTGAACAGTGACCGGAAGATTGAAATTTGTGAACAGTGACCGGAAGATGAAAAATGTGAACAGTGACCGGAAGATGAAATTTGTGAACAGTGACGGAAGATGAAAAATGTGAACAGTGACCGGAAGATGAAATTTGTGAACAGTGACCGGAAAGATGAAAAATGTGAACAGTGACCGGAAGATGAAAAATGTGAACAGTGACCGGAAGATGAAATTTGTGAACAGTGACCGGAAGATGAAATTTTAAAACAGCGGAGGATTGCAATTGGAAAAACATAGTTTTAAAGGCAGAATTTGTCAACATTAACAGAAAGACAAACAAACAGAGAGCATAAAACCATAAACGTTTCAAACCTTCAAAACCGATTCAAAATATGATTTTTCAAACATAACAGTAAACCACAGCAGAACTTAAGAAAAATCAAATTACATGGATAGCTCTAAAACCAGAAACCATCCATGCACAGGCCAACAGAAAAATATTCCAACCATTCCAGAATACTTCAGAACGTAATTCACTGTCAATACAGAGGTTTTTGAATATCAATACAGATTTCCCAAAAGTTCTACAGAAACTTGACATACATTTCAAATTCACCAAAACAGAAGTTTTAAAACAAAACACAAAGTCTATACAGGACTCGACTTAACTTTCAACAATACACGCTCACAGGAATACATCTTGTCTGACTGCAGCAACCAAACCCCCCATGAGCTCAATCCGCCAACCTCCCAAACTCATCAGCTTGAGGCACAAAATCCTCATCTGGAGGATCCATACCTACAACAGGGAGTTCAACTATGAGCCTAGAGCTCAGTAAGAACATACTAGAATGCAGTGATGTATATGCTGTGCATGAACATTTTTAAATACATGAATATTACACTACATTACATTTCACTGGACAGGAAGGTATAAGTGGGAAGAAGAGCTGGCGCAACAGGAGTACATGCCACAACAGGACATAACAAGAGTACATGACAGGATGCCAGTCCTCGTCCACACTTAACCATACATTACATTACAGGTTTTAACTTTCATTACTTCAAATCTGGTGCTCAAAAACATTTACATGATTTTTCCAGAAAACTTGTATGCATGGACAGAATATGGTGCAAAACTTAACATGTACAGGAGACAAAATAAAGACAGACATGATACAGAACGGGATTTACTCAAAACTTAACCTGCAACCTAACTACACAAACCAAGACCTAGTACCTCCGTTCTGTAGGGCCTTAAGGGCCAACATATACGCATGAACTTACCTGGTTGCTGTCGCGTTGATGTTCTGAATGTCTCAGAAATGCTCGGACCTATAGCATGCATGTAGAGAATTTAAAACACGCTACAAATGCTAACTAATAAGCTCTTAGAAATCAACAGCAACATCTTTCAAATCCTTAGAAAACAACAACGTGTTTTCATCCAAAAACAGTGAGTTTTCACCAATACCGAAACCATAAACTTCGGTAAAACTCACATTTTAACTTATCCAAAATGTTAGCTTTAGTACATGATTACCTATGCTGGAGAAACAGAAGGTAATCAGGAAAAGATTGAGGTTAAAAATCGCTGCTGGTCGCCTGGAAAAGAGAAAACAGAAAGGAGAGGTAGAAGTGAGCTTCACGTAGGAGGAAGAGAAGACATATCTTCTTCAACAAGTTGCCAAGTGTCAACCATCAATTGGCTTGTTTCTACCAACCTTAATTACTTCCACATTTACCCTTCCATTGAACTACAACCAATTTAATTTGTTTTGGTTAGTTGGCCATTAGTTTGGTTCTCCCTTAAACATCCCATCATTTCAACCAAAACATTCATTGAATTGAAATAATATTAATTCCACTTATACAATTCGGGGAAACAAATACATGGCAAAAATGTCGGGTGTTACACTTTATAAACTTTAAGTGATCCTAAGGCGGAATCTCAATCGAAATTGAGATCGAAGTTAGTTTAAAACAAATCTTGAAACAATTTAAATAAACAATTAAAACAAACATTTAAATCATTTAAAACGTTGGCCAAGCATTGGAGGGCAGAATCGGCTTTTTGACAACCAAAAGCCAGTGGCGATCGATCGCCCAAAACTGGTGATCGATCGCCGCACACCAAAACACGAGGGGCGATCGATCGCCCAAACCGGCGATCAATCGCCCTATGCGATCGCTCATTTTTGCCTTCTAATCGCCTCCTCCAGCGATCATTCGGCAAGCGCTCTGGAATTTCTTCCAGAGCGCGACCAAATGAGGGGCAAACGATCGCCCTCCATGGCGATTGTTCGGCAACCTCTCTGGAATCGTTTTCCAGAGAGCTCGCCCCACCACCTTTTCTTTCTTTCTTCCTCCTTTCAATTTCCTGCAAAACACACTTAAAACTTCACCACTTTTCTTTCATTTTTCATAACCACTCCTCAACGTATTATCACTACACACATATACCACTTTCACTCCACAATCATTCAAAAACCGACTCCAAAGGACGTTTATAAAAACAGTTGTGACAGATTTCATAACGTTTAAAACATCGAAATATAAACCTATCTACTACCCAGATTCCACATCAAACTCATCCAACAACACGCATCACCCGACATTATTCATTACTCAACACAACTCTAACTTAGTCTATACGCTTCCAAATTTCACGAAAACTAACTGCATGGATCGCTTTAAAACCGTGCGTATCCATACAGTCGTCAATCACCTAAAATCATCAAATAAAATCCAATCAAATCCTCAAAACAAACATCGAACATAAACATGAAATTTCCTTAAAACATCTCCAAAGACATACGTTATCAAATCATTCAAATAGCACTACTTCAAACCTACATCCACTAAAAATTTTCTAAATAATAAACCTAACTATACACCCTAAAATCCATAATCTTTTTAACCAACAAAACTAACTCACATCCCATCTCCACAAAACAGTTTGGGGCGCACCATCAGACCTTCAAGCCAAACCAAAACACACCCCGTCGCCACGAGCACCATCCGTCGACCACCTATTCCTTGACATCGAGAGAACTCTCTCCTTCACACCTGTCACCTACATCATGCAACATAAACATTAAGCCTAATGCTTAGTAAGGGGATGCACTATACTTTACATATGCATGAATGCATGATTCTTTTCATAAAACATGTTCATTTACTTGTTCTTATTCTTTTTCTTTTGGTTGACATGGATTAAGGTGGGGATGTGCCAGGGAGTAGGCCAAGTGCGTGTACATAGTCCTTTCGGCCGTGTTGTTCTGGCCATACTGTCCCAACCCACACTTAATCATTACTTTTCCTTTACATCATTCATGCATGAAACGTTTCTTATGACATTTGAGAAAACATGATGCATGAGGAATCTACGTATAACATATCATCAAAACATATCACCAAACAATTCACAACGTACATGAGCATACATTACTCACAAGGAAACTAACAAGTAATAACTAACATCCTAGGCTACCCGACTCATTAAACCCCACAATCAGAAAATCATCATCAAAACAACAAAAGCCTAACGTTGACACGATATAGGGCCTTAAGGGCCGGAAACCTAGCACCCACTTACCTGGAGTCCTTAGCAATGCCGAGCACCGTCCGTAAGCCGTGTCCACCTAAGGCATTTCATAAATAAAGGCATTAAAATCGATCCCAAATCAACAAATTCCAAACTTAAACTAAGCTCCTATCTAAGGCAATTTCTCCTAAAATTTCTATTTTCTCCATTTACGCATTTCATCGAGTACGTGGTGCTCACAAAACACCAAACTCCATTAATGGAGATTTTACCACCTTCAACAACCAAAATCTAACCTAAATCTGTCAAGAACCACAATCTCACATAACTATCGTCAATGGTCGTAAACACATCATCAAAGGGCACTAATTTAAACATCCTAACGATTTCTAATCGAAAACGTAAATTTACTCAAACCCTAAATCAATAAAACCTAACGAATAACAACCCCAATCGACAACTAAACCACAATATGCTAGAGTCTTACCTAAAGGGTTGAATCGTCGAAGAAAATGGAAGAGAACTCACTGGAAGAAGGATGAACCGCCGGCGTTGAAGAGAAATGGCGAGGGAGGAAGGATCGCACAAGGGAAAGGGGGAAAAACCACTTTTTGCGTTGTCTGGAGATGGAGAACAGAGAGGGGAGGGGAAAAGGAGTTATTTATTTTAATAAAACTTGACTTGCAAAATTACATAAATACCCTCCCCCCAATTCTTTGGTTTAATTCATTATTTCGTCTCCCGATTTAGTTTTTCCAAAATTCTCTTATTCCTCCAAATAATCCAACTTACTCCTAGGATTCTAACGAAACTCTCCGTTAACAAAACGAACTTTATTTACTATTTTTACGACTTAAAACACTATAGGCGGAAAACCGTAACTCGGCGTTACACTATCGATTGGATTTCTAAAAATTTACTTATTCTTCTAAAAATCATCATAAATTCCCAGGGTCGTAATAAAATTGTCCGCTCAGAAAACGGACCTATATTTCTTATTTACAAAAATACCCTTGGAGCGGAAACCCGAAAAACTTGGGTGTTACATCCTTCCCTCCTTAATTGGAATTTTATCCCCAAAATTTCTGTTTAATTAACTTCTAATTACTCACCCTCATATTATCTAAGTACGATGCTCGCAATACTAACCCTTGACACCCTTATGGTCTTACTCACCATTTGGGTCTTAATAGCTTCCTATATCTCCAAAGCTCTAAATCCTTCTAACTACGCACTTCGTAACTCAATCGCTCATACATCCATCAACTTCGACTTAACCCTTCATTACCTAGAACCTCGAATTTCCTCTAACTTAACATCCAGCTAAGTTCATTTGGTTTCTAACTCTTTAAATTTTGTGACAACAACACGCACCTAATCACATCAAACCCTCAAAGATTCTTCAATTCTATAACACTAAGGACCTGATACTTAGATCTGTCATCCTAATTCTCCATTTTGAACTCTTCTTTACGCTACTATCTTATTTCCTATTTAACACTGTCATCTCTTATACCTATGTACCTTGGGCAATCACAACGTTTCCTTAGTCACTCTAATGCTATCCCCATGTCCAAAGCTTTCAATACATAAATTTACTCACTATCATCTCAAGATGTTCTCTAAGTTCTCATAATTATGTCTACTATACTCGTTTGTCCGACTCGTACCTCTATTTTCATCAATCACTGACAAATCCTTAAGTCTAAACTAATCCGTTAAACTATTCACCCAACACCTAAAAGTGTGCATAAGCACTTCGACGTATCTTACGAGCCAACTTTACTAAACCTCTTAATCTACTCTCACTTCTAAGCTCACTTGCATGGTCTTCATGCAATTCTTCCTTCATTTCATCCAATATGCTTCAATTTCCTCAACCTTAACTACTTGACTCTTATTTCAACCTTCCATTCGATCTAGTTAACCTTCTCACTTACCCGTATGACCCTTTCCAAGGCCCAAAAGTTTACCTAACCGCTCATCTTATCTTACATCATACAATCTCTATTTTCTCAAGCTGCGATCTCCTTCACACACATAAGTTTATCAACTTTAACCTTAGCTATTTACAAGGTCATTGGCTTCGACTTCACATTCGAGCTTAACTTCAAATCTAAACCCTTTGTTTAATTAACAATGACCCACACTTATTCTTAATATTCCACAAGGGCTTCCTCGAAGTTACTAACTAGCCTACTATCTTTCATTCCTTCTAGTCAAGTCCTAAATATTCCACTTGGCTTCTTCACAATGATTTATCTAACAATTTTCTTGTTAGCAAACTTGTTGTAGGTAGACCTACAACCTTAATCTAAATCTTCTAAAATTCTTAAATCTTATCCTTCTATTTTCCCAAAAAACTTAGAAGCATGCATTACCTTTAATGTAACTAAACATGCCATGGCTCATACCACAAGCCCTATTAATTCTCAAGTCTCCAGGCAAATAACAAAGTGATCGAGTTCGCCTCCTTAAATTCTCACATGGATCAGCCTTTACTTAATCCCTTATAGGCCAAGCTTTCTAACTCACCTAATTTGATCTCATTCTCCAGATTTCTCTCAATTACTACTTAGGCGCTAAATTTTGACTGATCCATGGCTTTAACCACCTATTGAGTAATGACTATTTCTACATCCCCAAAGTTCTAAACTTTTCCAGCTTCACACTCTATCGTTCGATCACTCATACGCACTTCGAGTTCCACTTAATTGGCCACCACCTAAACTCTCCAGTCAATTCTTTTCCCCAAAATCTGGAAAGGTCCTTTAATCACTAAAGTTCTTACTTCCATCTTAGAGGTAAGTCACAGGTTACGGTGTTTAACCCGAACTATATCCACTTTAGACTTACTACTTATCTCTTATCTTTCTAAACCAAAAGTTCGAAATCAACTACTCGTCACTTTTCCTAATTGGTACTCACTCTGTCGAACCTCTATTTCGCCTAACATCGTACTATACCTCAAATCATGACATTTACTTTAGGGTGTTAAATTCCTCTCCGAACAACACGCACTCATGACTTGACGATTCTATTACTTACAGATCGCTCTTAGCTTAACTAAGTTTTCTCCCCTATCGAGTTGGTTGTAAACCTCACACATCCAAAAAGAGAAACAAATCCCCCTTTATCGACTAACCTTCTAAAGTGGTACATATCTCCTAGCAAACGTCTAATTCTTGTAACTTAAGTACCACCTTACATAAGATTCCCTATTTTCTAACGTCTCTAAATTTTTTAACCTACCAACTTTGCCTCAATATCTTCACTGATATTTACTAAGTCAAATGATCCTCATCTTATTAATCGCCACTGTATGAATATACCTGGAATAACCGATGGTTGAGCGGCCCCCTCTTCTTCGATCAAGGTAGACATCCTCGGAGGACAACACGGTGGTATCTTATTCGGTCCTAGACAATCTCTGGCCTTGTGCCCCACCTTGTCGCACTGAAAACATCGACCGAAATGCAACTTGCACTCCCCGAAGTGATTCTTCAGACACATAGGGCATCGAGGAGCTTGTTGAGCCCCTTGTGGCCGTTTACTTCTGTCCTGTATAAACGGTGCATCGTTGGGCCTCGTAGCGCCCCGTCGATGTAGTTGCCAACACTGTTTTTGTTGCGGTAGCACCTCTCGGAAAAACCTCATTGGACAGTTCCTAGAGAGATGACCCAGTCCATTACACGCAAAACATCGGCCAGAACCTGCCTTGCACACCCCACCATGGCACTTCTTACACGTTTGGCATTGAGGGAACTGCACAAGCCTTCGTGTACGTTTCTCATCTACCACGCTAATTAAATCCTCACCAACTCTTTTTATGCTCCTAACTGGTAGCTGCTCCTCCTTTAGCTCAAAAACTCGCACCATATTTGTAAGCTGGCTAATGGGGTCCACTCGGAGTTGCCTAGGTGCTCTCGGCATTTTTTGTTCCTAGACACAATACAAACACAAGACAAAACAATATAAACATCTATGAATCAAACTTAAACTAAAATACTTACAGTCGATGGAGAGTTCTCGTGTGGTGGTTCGTGTTTTGGCAGGCAGTTCACAAAATCGCTTTTAAAACTCCGTCTCTCTGATACCATAATTGTGACGGCCCCAACCCGGTCAGGACCGCCACGGACTTGCCGTGACATAATCATTATTTTTTTATATATCTTTAATAAACTTTATAAACTTTAAGTGATCCTAAGGCGGAATCTCAATCGAAATTGAGATCGAAGTTAGTTTAAAACAAATCTTAAAACAATTTAAATAAACAATTAAAACAAACATTTAAATCATTTAAAATGTCGGCCAAGCATGGGAGGGTAGAATCGGCTTTTTGACAACCAAAAGCGAGTGGCGATCGATCGCCCAAAACTGGCGATCGATCGCCGCACACCAAAACACGAGGGGCGATTGATCGCAAAAATCCGGTGATCAATCGCCCTACGCGATCGCTCATTTTTGCCTTCTAATCACCTCCTCCAGTGATCATTCGGCAAGCGCTCTAGAATTTCTTCCAAAGCGCGACTAGATGAGGGGCGAACGATCGCCCTCCATGGCGATTGTTCGACAACCTCTCTGGAATCGTTTTCCAGAGAGCTCGCCCCACCACCTCTTCTTTCTTTCTTCCTCCTTTCAATTTCCAGCAAAACACACTTAAAACTTCACCACTTTTCTTTCATTTTTCATAACCACTCCTCAACGTATTATCACTACACACATATACCATTTTCACTCCCCAATCATTCAAAAACCGACTCCAAAGGACGTTTATAAAAACAGTTGTAATAGATTTCAAAACGTTTAAAACATCAAAATATAAACCTATCTACTACCCAGATTCCACATCAAACTCATCCAACAACACGCATCACCCGCCATTATTCATTACTCAACACAACTCTAACTTAGTCTTTACGCTTTCAAATTTCACGAAAACTAACTGCATGGATCGCTCTAAAACCGTGCGTATCCATACAGTCGTCAATCACCTAAAATCATCAAATAAAATCCAATCAAATCCTAAAAACAAACATCGAACATAAACATGAAATTTTCTTAAAACATCTCCAAAGACATACGTTATCAAATCATTCAAATAGCACTACTTCAAACCTACATCCACTAAAAATTTTCTAAATAATAAACCTAACTATACACCCTAAAATCCATAATCTTTTTAACCAACAAAACTAACTCACATCCCATCTCCACAAAACAGTTTGGGGCGCACCATCAGACCTTCAAGCCAAACCAAAACACACCCCGTCGCCACGAGCACCATCCGTCGACCACCTATTCCTTGACATCGAGAGAACTCACTCCTTCACACCTGTCACCTACATCATGCAACATAAACATTAAGCCTAATGCTTAGTAAGGGGATGCACTATACTTTACATATGCATGAATGCATGATTCTTTTCATAAAACATGTTCATTTACTTGTTCTTATTCTTTTTCTTTTGGTTGACATGGATTAAGGTGGGGATGTGCCAGGGAGTAGGCCAAGTGCGTGTACATAGTCCTTTCGGCTGTATTCATAGTCCATCGCATAGAAGTGACATTGGTTTTGTTGTTCTGGCCATACTGTCCCAACCCACACTTAATCATTACTTTTCCTTTACATCATCATGCATGAAACGTTTCTTATGACATTTGAGAAAACATGATGCATGAGGAATCTACGTATAACATATCACCAAACAATTCACAACGTACATGAGCATACATTACTCACAAGGAAACTAACAAGCAATAACTAACATCCTAGGCTACCCGACTCATTAAACCCCACAATCAGAAAATCATCATCAAAACAACAAAAGCCTAACGTTGACATGATATAGGGCCTTAAGGGCCGGAAACCTAGCACCCACTTACCTGGCGTCCTTAGCAATGCCGAGCACCGTCCGTAAGCCGTGTCCACCTAAGGCATTTCATAAATAAAGGCATTAAAATCGATCCCAAATCAACAAATTCCAAACTTAAACTAAGCTCCTATCTAAAGCAATTTCTCCTAAAATTTCTATTTTCTCCATTTACGCATTTCATCGAGCACGTGGTGCTCACAAAACACCAAACTCCATTAATGGAGATTTTACCACCTTCAACAACCAAAATCTAACCTAAATCTGTCAATAACCACAATCTCACATAACTATCGTCAATGGTAGTAAACACATCATCAAAGGGCACTAATTTAAACATCCTAACGATTTCTAACCGAAAACGTAAATTTACTCAAACCCTAAATCAATAAAACCTAACGAATAACAACCCCAATCGACAACTAAACCACAATATGCTAGAGTCTTACCTAAAGGGTTGAATCGTCGAAGAAAATGGAAGAGAACTCGCCGGAAGAAGGATGAACCGCCGGCGTTGAAGAGAAATGGCGAGGGAGGAAGGATCGCACAAGGGAAAGGGGGAAAAACCCCCTTTTGCGTTGTCTGGAGATGGAGAACAGAGAGGGGAGGGGAAAAGGAGTTATTTATTTTAATAAAACTTGACTTGCAAAATTACATAAATACCCTCCCCCCAATTCTTTGGTTTAATTCATTATTTCGTCTCCCGATTTAGTTTTTTCAAAATTCTCTTATTCCTCCAAATAATCCAACGTACTCCTAGGATTCTAACGAAACTCTCCGTTCACAAAACGAACTTTATTTACTATTTTTACGACTTAAAACACTATAGGCGGAAAACCATAACTCGGCGTTACACTATCGATTGGATTTCTACAAATTTACTTATTCTTCTAAAAATCATCATAAATTCCCAGGGTCCTAATAAAATTGTCTGCTCAGAAAACGGACCTATATTTCTTATTTACGAAAATACCCTTGGAGCGGAAACCCGAAAAACTTGGGTGTTACATCGTGTCTCGTGCCTATACACTCCAAATCAAAATGGTCGAGTCGAATGAAAAAATTGCCATGTCGTTGAAACGGGGCTTGCTCTTCTTTTTCACTCATTTGTTCCTCAAAAGTTTTGGCCTTATGCATTCGCCACTGCCACTACATTAATCGATCTTTTACCTACTCAGTTTTAAATAATAAATCCTCTTTCCAATGTTTATTTCATTCCGCTCCTTCTTATTTCAACCTTCGTACTTTTGGATGCCTATGTTTTCCTCTATTTCGTCCCTTTAACCACCATAAATTACAATTTCTTTCTCTTCCTTGTGTCTTCTTGGGGTATAGTTCTCAACATAAAGGCTATTACTATCTAGACCACTTGTCAAATAAAATTTACACTACTCGTCATGTCCACTTTGATGAATCCACTTTTCCCTTCTCTATAGTTTTATCCTCAATCTCACCACCTACTCTTTTGTCTATTCCAATTGTCTCCCTACCATTTCCACCTTTTTTCGCTTCCCACCCAACCACTCTAACTCCCACCCTCACTCCTCCTGCCCAACCTCCCTCCTCTTCTCTATAACCTGACCACAATACTAATGTGAGCCAACGTATAACTACTATAAATGATCATCCTATAAGGACTCAGTCCAAGGTTGGTATCTTCAAACAAAGGGCTCTAATTGTCGAATCAACTATTGAACCCACAACCTTTCTCCAAGCTTCAAAATGTCTCCTTTGGATAGCTGCTATGAATGATGTAATCTCCGCTCTTCACAAGAACAATACGTGGAAGCTTGTTTCTCTACCACATGGTGCTAAAGTGATTGGCTGCAAATGGATCATCAAATTAAAGCTAAATTTCAATGGTTCTGTTAGCCGCTATAAGGCTCGATTAGTAGCAAAAAGATATGATCAGACAGAGGTATTGACTATCACGAGACTTTCAGCCCTGTTGTTAAACCCACCACAATTTGCACTACTCTATCATTGGTCATCTCTTGTGGTTCGGTGATTCGACAACTAAATATCAGTAATGCATTCCTCCATGGTGATCTCACAGACAATATTTTCATGCAACAACCCCCAGGTTTTTTGGATCCCTCTAATCCATCTGCTGTTTGTTTGTTAAAGAAATCCTTGTATTGTCTCAAGTAGTCTCCTCGGGTCTAATACACAAAATTATACAATACTCTGTTAACTTGGGGTTTCTTAGGATCCAGATCTGATACTTCTTTGTTCATTTACAGAAAACACTCCTCAATTCTAATTATGTTGATCTACGTGGATGACATCATTCTCACTGGTAACTCTCCTTCCCTCTTGGATCACTTTCTCACTTATCTCAGTTCAGCATTCGTCGTCCGTGATTTATGTAACACCTAGTTTTACGGGATATTATAATTCCATAGTATAATGACATTTTTGTAAATATGTCAAATTAAGTCTGTTTAGCGAACGAAAAGTTTTAATGGAGCCTTAATAATAAATTGGAATTTATGGTGAAATATGAAAATTTGGAGAAAACGAATCGTTGACTAAATAACGAAACGAAGGACGAAACAAATATAAATCAAAGGAAGGGCAAAACCATAATTTTGCAAACCAAAATGTAAATAAAATCACAAGTTCCCTCTTTCCTCCAGAACACTTCACGCGATTTCTCTTCCTCTTCCAACTCCAGGCGATTTCTTCTTCCTCCTCACGCAATTTCTCTCCAGCAAGTCGAGCTTTCCTCCGATTGACTTCCGTTCTTCACATTTTCTCCTTCAATCTACACTCTAGGTAAGATTCTATGGTTTTGAAAAGCTTATTCGTGGTTTTCGGGTTGTAAGGTGATTAGGGCTCGTTTAGGGTTTATGTGAAATTGTGGGATTAAGTTAAAAATTGTTAGGGTTACCCTATTTACAACCCTAGTCGACGTGTTGGTGATTATTGGACAAAGTTAGACGATTTATTGGTGGATGTTAGGGTTTTAGAGGTTTGGAGCTTTGGGAAACTCCATTAATGGAGGTTTTGAAATGTCGAGCACGAATTGCTCAACGAAATACATCAATGAGTTAAATTAGAGTTTTAAGAAATTTCCTTTAGTTAGGAGTTTTGTCGATCTTCAAAATTTGGTTTCCTAGGCTCGATTTTAATTACGATTGCTGTGAATTGCCATAGGTGAACAACGCTCGTGGACGGAGCTTAAATTGCAACAGACGCGAGATAAGTCTTCGTGATTCGTTTGGCCGATTGGCCTACACCATAAGATTTATGTTGATCGAGGAAATTGGAGATGTAGAATGTGTTGGGTAAGTAGATGGGGTAGCTAGTATTAGTTTTGGTTAAGTAGTTGATTGTTTAAGTTCATTGTTTATATGTCTCGATTTCGTTTATGGCATAGTACATGTTCATGCATCATGGTTTTTGAAAGGCATGAAAAAAAAATTTCTATGCATATTTTCATGAAAAGAAAAAGGTTAAAGAAAAGGTAAAAAGTATGTAATGATGGTCACGTCGGTGGCGGTGGTTCAGATATGGCTGCCGGATGAAGCATGTTTTCCCCCTGGTTAGATACGAGGGGCTATCCAATTGTCAGATGTGCCGCTTCTATCTAGCGAGAGTGAAGCCCCGGTGACATAAATGAAATGAAATGAATAGCGAAAAGGTAGGATGCATGTTTTACGAATCGCATACGCATAGCATTCACGTGCATTCACGTATACTTACTGAGCCTCTAGCTCACATTTTATTTCTATGGTGTAGGTGATTTCGAGACAGGTGAGGACGACGTTCCTCCGCCCGAAGTATGAGCATGTTGATGCAGGATGGCTCGTGGGAGTGTGTTGGCGCAGTCGATGCTATTTTGACCCGTGGAGATGTAAGTAAATATTTTTGGGGACTTGATAGATAGAGATGTAGGAAAAATTATATAGTGGAACCATACTAGGATGTTTGGTGTCTGGATAGAAAAGGTATAGTGTTTTGTTGTATTTTTGATAATTTCAAACAGAGGAAAATGTTCAGTTTTTAAACGAATCCACGCGGTTCGATTTTATGAAATTTGGTTATGTTTTAAATGTGTTTTGAATCGGTTTCTGGGCGAGTGTGAATTTTATGTGGGTAGTAGGGTTGTTGTGTTGAAGTGTTGTTATGAAAAGTAATTAGAAGAAGTGATGAAAGTGTAGAGTGGAAATGAAGAATTGTGAAGTGTTTAAGTGTGGTGGTCAGGGTAATTGAAGGGAGAAAGGGAAGGGAAGATAAGGGAGGCAGCTCTCTAGATAAAAATCCAGAGAACTTGACGATCGATCGCCAGGGAGGGCGATCGATCGGCCCTCTTTGGTCACGCTCTGGAAGAAATTCCAGAGCATGTGCCGATCGATCGTCTGGTGAGGGCGATCGATCGCGAGGGGCGATCGATCGCCCCCCTTATTTTGGGTTCAGCCGATCGATCGGCTGAAATGGCCGATCGATCGGCCATGTAAAATTTCGGGCAGTTGCCCTCTGCTTGCTGTTCAACGATTTCATTAAGTGTTTATATGTTTTTATCATAGTTTTCAAAGGATTTCCAACAATTTAGGCTTTGATTAATGTTAGAAAAAGTTAAAAAAAAAATAAAATTTGTATGGGAAATTCTAGGAATAGTTTAAGGGTCGCTACAATTTAGGCCCCTTATCCTATTTCCTCTGCATCTCTGTTACAAAAACAACTACTAGTTTAAAGTTATCTCAATCCCGTTATATCAAGGAATTTCTACAAAAGGCCAATATGGATTCCTTTAAATCGGTACCCACTCCTATGGTCTTTGGTCCAGTTCTATCAAAACACTCAGGTACTCCTCTCTCTAAAGGCTCTCACTACCATAGTATTGTTGGAGAGTTACAATATTGTTGCCTTACAAGACTAGACATTGTCTTCGCTGTCAACAAGGTGTCTCAGTTTATGCATTTGCCATCTGATATTCATTGGCAGGCTGTAAAGCGAATCCTTCGTTATCTTCAAGGTACCTTGTCCCTCGGCATCTCCTTTACGGCTATAAATTGTCAAAATTTGACTTGTTATATTGATGCTGACTAGGCAGCGTGTACTGACGATTGTAAAAGTACTAGTAGTTTCTGCATATTTCTAAGTCCCAATCTTATCTCTTCATCTTCTACAAAGCAAAAAGTTGTTTCTCGCTCAAACACCGAATCTGAATATCGCAGCATTGCTAATGGCACGGTCGAAGTTCTATGGATCCAATCTCTGCTCAAAGAAATTGGTATTCCCTCATCTAGCGTTCCCATCATTTTTTATGTTAACTTGAGTGCCACGCACCTTGCCTCCAACCCGGTGTTTCACTCTAAGTCCAAACACGTTGAAATCAATTTTCCTTTTGTTCGTGAAAAGGTGGCAAACAAGTCATTTATGGTACAATTTACTCCATCTACGAATCAACTTACCGATGCTCTTACAAAGTCTCTTCCCTTATCTATCTTCCTCAGCTTCACATCTAAGATCTTCAGTCTACGACCTTGCTCTTGAGGGTGGATGTTAGCATAGGGTTTAGTATGTTAGCATAGAGTTTAGTTGTAATCATTACCTTTAGCTGTAATGATTACTTTTCATATACGTTTTTTATATTGTTAAAACAATTGTACATGTATAGTTGATTTTCTGGTTTTCAATAGACAAAGAGAGTTCACTGTTCATCTTCTTCCTTCTCTCTGCTTTTCCTCTGTTTCTTCTTTGGCTTCACTGTTTTTCAAATCATATCACATACGAGTTATTAAATAAGAACGTGTTGAACGTGTGCATGGGACAATATAATTGTTTTAAAAAAAGGGGTAAAAATCAATTTGAATTCTAAATTTTTGGGTGAATTTGAAACATCTCATAAACTAAAAATCTTAACAACTAAAACCTTAAACTATACAAAATGTAACAAATCAAACATTGACGGGTGACCGATCACCCCCGTTCTAAACTTAAGTCAAAAACGGGGAGCCGATCACCCTCTGTTATGTATAGTGCTTACGTGATACTGGACATATTGAGTCAGAAGATCGATGTGGGGTGGAGACCATCTATTCAATGTACACCGCACGTGATTGAAGAACAGGGAGTCACCGCCCGAAACTGCCCCCACTTTCTTGCACCCCAAATTTAGGGGTGTTCGTGAATGCCGGGTCTCAGCCCCGAAACGACCCCTCATTCCCTGCCTCCCCATTTTAGGGGGGTCGAGAACGGGGCAGTCACCACCCTGGATCGGTCCCCCGTTCCTTGCCTCCTCAATTTTAGGAGCTGCTCTGGAACATGAGCTCACCTCCCCGAAATCATTCTTAAGCGTATTGTTTAAGAAAGGGACGTCGTGTCGGGCGGGGACCACCGTTATGTGCCCTTATTTTAGAGGGTGAGAACAGGGGTCCATGCCCCGACGCGACCCTCCGTTCTTACACATACCCTTAAGAACAGGGGGCCGATTCGGGACGGTGATCCCCCGTTCTCAGCCCTAATTTGGAGAACAGGGGGTCGCAGCCCCAGAATGGGGGGCTGATCCCCGACGCTATATAAGAAATTGACCCCCATTCCACCCCCCACTTTTAGAAAAACCAATTTTCTGTCAGCCCCCCAGCCCCCCCCCCCCCCCCCCCCCCCAGCCCCCCCCAAAAAAAAAACGATTCTGGCCCAAAATATGACCATTTCACACCCCTACCTTGTTGATTTTTATATCTCTAAGTGTTTCCTTCACAAATTCAAGCCCTAAATCGTCTGAATTTTCAAATCCCCAATTCAACCTAAATCGCCAAATTCTGCTCAAATGGCTCCCAAAATCACGATTAAACGAAAGACTGTTCCGTCATAAGGTGGTCTGACCGAACGTTCTCAGCCAAATCGCCCATGGTTGTCACAAGGAGGACCATCTCAATGGCGTCTAACAAACTGGGCATCGTCGTCACATGGTGCTCTGGCTGAAGAGCGACGACAGCCAACTGGGTATTTTTCTATTGAATTTCGAAATTAGATGTGTCAAGAGCAGTTTGAGCGGGATATGTCAAACTGCTCGGTAATTCATTTGAAGACCGTCAACTTTAGAAGTTGGGAGTCATTGAACATCAATGAGATGTTTGACAGAATCGCCCTATGTGTACGGATTGAGGGGCAATAACTGCGAGCGAATTGTTCGCTTGTTTTATGTGAACTTGACCTCTACCGGGAGGACAAGTTGTTTAAAGACGTACATCCTTGGTACAGAGACTGTTATACCTCCATATATGGTTAACAAATATCTCGGGTTTGTCAGAGAAGAGATTGAGGTGGAGAGATACTACCATGCTTCCCGAGATTTTTATTTTTTCAGATCGACTGAGGGACTAGAGTTCCTTAGGAAAATTCATCACAATTCCAACATCGTAAGGTTCGTGAAGCCAAGATCCAGGTATTTGAACGTCAAAGCTTGGGTTATTCACGATCTGATAACTCACACCATTTTACCTCGGGATGGACATATAGATCTCATGAGCTGCATGGATCTTTATGTGATGGAGAAGTTGTACAACAAGAGGATGTTGGCTTCGTGATTTTAACTTATATGCATGAGATTGGTCAAACATGCAACAAGAATTTGCCGTACGACATGTTGATTCAGAAGATCGTCTAGCGAGATCGGATTCAGCTTCCAATTGGAGAGTGGATGAGAGCACAGAGATTCAACAATATATTTAATAGTCTTCATTTGATTCGGATGGGCCTAATTGAAATTGACGGGACTTAGGTGTTCAAGGGAGATCAAGGGATCTCCACCTATACAAATGTTCCTATGGAGGACAGATTGGTTGGACATGCAACAAGAATCTGCCGTATGATACGTTGATTCAGAAGATCGTCTAGCGAGATCGGATTCATCTACCAATTAGAGAGCAGATGAGAGCACAGAGATCCAGCGATATATTTGACAGTCTTCATTTGATTTGGATGGGCCTAGTTGAAGTAGACGGGACTTGGGTGTTCAAGGGAGATCAAGGGATCTCCACCTCTACAAATGTTCCTATTGTTTAAAATTAAAGAGTGAAGTTCACAATATTTTCGTGCAATTTCATAAAGTCGTTCAAACTTAATTTGGTTTAAAAATTAAAGTCGTACAATCTGACGGGGGTGGTGAATTTCAATATCTCTCCAATGTCTTTAAATCCCTTGGAATTCATCACCATATTTCATGTCTGTATACTCAAAATCAAAATGGTCGAGTAGAGTAAAAAAATCGACATGTTGTCAAAATCAGTCTTGCTCTTCTTTTTCATTCGTCTGTTCCTCAAAAGTTCTGGCCCTATGCCTTTGCTACTGCCACTACTTTAATAAATCTTTTACCTACCCCGGTTTTGAATCATAAATCTCCTTTCGAATGCTTATTCCATTTTGCCCATTCTTTTTCAACTCTTCGTGTTTTTGGCTGCCTATACTTTCCTCTCCTTCGTCCTTTTAACTGCCATAAATTGTAGTTTCGTTCTCTTCCTTGTGTCTTCTTGGGTTATAGTCCTCATCATAAAGGCTATTATTGTCTAGACTATATTTCTAATAAAATTTACATTATTCACCATATAACCTTTGATGAATCCACTTTCCCTTTCTCTTCAGTCTCATCATCGACCTCATTACAACCTACTCTCTCCGTTCTGATTGTCACCCCTTGATTCCCTCTCTTACTCTCTCAACACACAACCCACCCATCATCCTCTTCCTCTTCCACCCCAATCCCTCCCGTTGAAAATCTCTCCTCTCATCTATTAACTGACAATAATACCAGTGTGAGCAGACAAATACTTACCATCAATGATCATTCTATGAGGACTAGATCCAAGGCTGACATCTTCAAACAACAGTCTCTATCTGCTGCATCATCTATTGAACCAACAACCTTTCTCCAAGTCTCTAAATGCCCTCATTGGCTGGCCGCTATGAACGACGAAATCTTTGCTCTTCACAAGAACAATACTTGACACCTTGTTCTCCTACCACAATGTGCTAAAGTTATTGGCTGTAAGTGGATCTTCAAGGTCAAGCTAAATTCTGATGGTTCAGTTAGACACTATAAGGCCTGATTAGTGGCCAAAGGTTATGATCAGACTGAGGGCATTGACTACCATGAAACCTTCAATCCAGTTGTCAAACCTACAACTGCTCGCACTACTTTATCATTGGCCATCTCCTTTGGTTGGTTGATTAGACAACTTGATATAAGTAATGCCTTTCTCCATGGTGATCTCATTGACATAGTCTTCATGCAACAACCAAGTGGGTTTGTGGATGCTTCTTACCCATCTGTTGTTTGCTTGTTAAAAAAGGCTCTTTATGGTCTCAAGCAGTCTCCTCGGGATTGGGACACAAAACTATACAATGCACTGCTAGCTTGGGGTTTCTCAGCATCCAAGTCTGATACTTCACTGTTCATTTATCGAAAAAACTCCTCAATCATTATTATGTTGGTCTATGTCGATGGCATCATCCTCACTAGTAACTCTCCTTCCTTTTTGGATCACTTTCTCACTTACTAAGTTCAACATTTGTGGTTCGTGACTTAGGCCCTTTATCTTATTTCCTTGGCATTTTAGTTACAAAATCACCTACTAGGTTAAAATTTTCTCAATCTCGCTATATCTCCGAACTGCTACAAAAGGCTAGCATAGTCTCCTGCAAGCTGGTACATACTCCTATGGTTTTCGATCAAATCCTCTCAAAACATTAAAGTACTCCTCTTTCTGATAGTTTTCTTTACCACAGCATTGTTGGGGGCCTACAATACTGCTGTCTTACAAGATCAAATATTGTCTTTGTTATGAACAATGTTTCTCAATTTATGCATGCACCATCTAATATTCATTGGCAATCTGTAAAGTGAATTCTCTGTTATCTTTAAGGTACCTTGTCTTTCGACATCTCCTTCTCGGCTTCCAAGTGTCTGAATCTGACTTGCTATACGGATGCTGACTGGGCGTCGTGTCCAGACGATTGCAAAAGTACTAGAGGTTTTTGCATTTTTCTAGGGCCTAATCTTATATCTTGGTCCTTTGCAAAACAAAAGATTGTTTCTCGCTCGAGCACCGAATCCGAGTATCGCAGCATCGCTAATGGCGCAGTGAAAGTTCTATGAATCCAATCTCTTCTCAAAGAAATCGGTATTCTCTCACCTATCATGCCTAGTATATCAAGCGGTATTCTCAAAGATTGTTTTATTCTAGTAAATCCAATATTGTTTGGTATTTTTTTAAAATATAGATTTATTTTAATGTTTAATTTATTATTATTGTAATGTGCGATATATGGATTTATTTTAATGTTTAATTTATTATTATTGTAATGTGTAGTTTATGGATATAGTATAATCTGTAAATTATGTATATACTATAGGGTAAAAACCAATTTAAACCTCCAACTATGAGTTTCTTTTAAAACACTATAAAATAACAAATGATATTGGATTTACTTGAATTTTTTACTATATGTTCAACACATCATGGAATGATAATCTGAAAATTGTCTTGATTTTTTAACACTTGTATGATTTATTGTAATTTTAATTCTTAATTTGAAAATCACGAATATCGTTTCGTATTTTTTTAAAATACCATTTGTTCATTCTTTTTATTTTATAAATTAATTTTAAAAAAATACCAAACAATATTTTATTTACTTGAAAATTTCACCACATGTTTACCACATCATGGAAGGATAATCTGAAAATTTTCGTAATTTTCTAATACTTGTATAATTTATTATAAGTGTTTTACGTCTATTTAATAAAATAATTAAGTAAAATTATAATAAATCGTACAAGTACTAGAAAAACACGAAAATTTCAAAATTATCTTCCCATGATGTGGTGAACATGTGGTAAAATGTTTAAGTAAATGTAATATCGTTTGATATTTTTTTTAAAATTAATTATACAAAGAAATAACCAAAAACGGGTGTCCGATTTTGGAAATGGACCCCGTTTTAAATGCACGCGCACCGCACGTTTAAGGGAGGGTCCTCACCCCACCCTTGTTTTCTACGTGGCAAAATGGGGGCAAATTAAATCGGCCCCTGTTTTAGGTGAAAAATGAGAACGGCCCCCCGTTTTTGAAATGGGGGGCCTGACAGAATTTCATTTGTTAGGTTTTGGATAATTTGATGTTTAACTTGTTAGATTTGATATTTTATGAAGTGTTTTAAAAAATCTCATAATTTGAAGTTTAAATTGGTTGTTATCCAGACTTATGCGAACAATTCTATTCTCTTTTGAATTGATTTATGACTCAACCTAATCGAGGACTTTGTGGTTCCCGTGAATGAAAAGGACGTGCCACTTCTATGGCCTTTGAGGATCCTCGTACATTAAATGATGATGAAACTCCATATTCCATTTTTAAGGTAAAAGACAAAAGGCTGGTGAAGAACTTAGAACACACTGTAATTAGCATATCAGCCTAAATTGGCACAGTTACTTTCAATCATTACCAACCACACTTACGTGCTGTTGTGTATTTGGAGGCTTAGACACACACTCGTCCTATCTGTTCTTTTCTGAGTGATACAACCAATCCAGCCTTAGGGTTTTCATATATTCTCCATTGTTTTAGAGAGAGCTTGAAAATGGCGGAATCTGTAGAAATGAATCTTCCCAGCAAGGCATTTGGCTGGGCTGCGAGAGATACTTCTGGTGTTCTCTCTCCTTTCCATTTCTCGAGAAGGTATAGATCTTCCCTATTTTTCTTTTCTATAACTGATTTTAATTTTTTTTTTAAATCTAGATGATTGATCTGTGTTGCAGAGCAACAGGAGAGAAGGATGTCAAATTTAAGGTGCTTTACTGTGGGGTGTGTCATTCCGACTTTCACATGGCCAAGAACGATTGGGGAATATCCACATATCCTGTCGTACCAGGGTATAATGTTCATAGAAAAGTAGATTCTCCTTAAAAATGTCAAACCTTTTCATGTAATGATTGAATGTTTCTTCATTCGAAATGGGTTAAATTTGCAGACATGAGGTCGTAGGTATAGTGACGGAGGTTGGCAACAAAGTGGAGAAGTTTAAGGTCGGAGACAGGGTGGGGGTGGGATGCTATGTCGGATCGTGCCGCTCGTGCGACGATTGTTCGAACAACCTCGAAAATTACTGCCAAAAAGCGATATTCACCTACGCATCCAAATACTTCGACGGCACCACCACATACGGAGGTTACTCCGACCACATGGTGACCGATGAACAGTTTGTCGTTCGCATTCCGGACAGCCTCCCACTGGATGCTTCTGCACCGTTGTTATGTGCTGGCATCACTGTTTACAGCCCGTTGAGGTATTACGGGCTCGATAAGCCTGGATTGCGGGTTGGTGTTGTAGGCCTCGGCGGCGTCGGCCATGTTGCCGTAAAATTTGCCAAGGCGTTCGGCGCTAAGGTCACAGTGATTAGCACATCAGCTAATAAAAAGGAGGAGGCTCTTCAACATCTTGGTGCTGACTCCTTTTTGATTAGCCATAATCAAGAAGAATTACAGGTGATTGGCTTTTTAAAATCTGTCTTCATTTTTGGCAATCGGAGAACTGACTTGTTTCTTATTTTCAAGAAAAAAAAAAGTATTTTTTCAACGTGAAAATATTGGAATTGGCTTTCGAGAATCGTTCTCCACATTCATAGAGATTAGTATAACTTAAAAGTTGCATCTGAATTTGTGATTTCTTGGCAATTTTCAGGCCGCCATGGGCACGTTTGATGGTATCCTCGACACTGTCTCTGCAGTTCATTCTCTTCTTCCTCTACTCGGACTTTTGAAATCACATGGAAAACTTATTTTGCTGGGAATACCAGATAAGCCTTTTGAACTTCCGTCGTTTCCCCTCGCTATCGGTAAAGCAAACAGACAATTTTGTTTTTTTTTTTCGAGGTACAAAATAGGTTAAATTGACTTATATAGATTTTTTTCCATAAATACAGGCAGGAAAATGGTGGCCGGAAGTGCCGCCGGGGGTCTGAAGGAGACCCAAGAAATGATAGATTTTGCGGCCAAACACAACATAACGGCGGACATCGAGGTTATTCCGATTGACTACGTGAATACAGCCGTGGAGAGGCTTCTGAAAGCAGATGTCAAATATCGATTCGTTATCGATGTTGGCAACACCTTGGGTTGAGTTCCAGCTCTAAAGTTTCTCACCTTGTCGGAGTTATCAGAAAAAAACTATTATGGAGTTGTCTTTTTCATCTGCAGGCGTCTGGTTTGAGTTTCGGTTTCCGTGTAATAAAATTAATTTGAACAACTAAATGCGTTTTCATTTCGGATTGTCATAAACCACGTGCGTATTATTTTTCAAATTGAATTTTTAGGATAAAATCTAATTTAATCCCTAAGGATGTTTTTTTGCAAACTCCCTTAAACTAACCATCCTAACAAATCAAACCTTACACTATCCAAAACCACCCTCATTCTTCGTGTGTCAAGATCGGGGGTTGTTCTGGCATAGGAAATTCCCGTTCATTCTTAACTTTATAAATTTATTTTAAACAAATACCAAACGATATGTAATCTGAAAAGTTTCAAAATTTTATAACATTATAATTTTAGTTAAGTATTTTATAAAACAATTATATTAAATCATACAAGTGTTATAAAATCACGAAAATTTTTAAATTATTTTCTCATTATGTGTAAATATGTAGTAAAAATTTTAAGTAAATTGAATATAGTTTGGTATTTGTTTAAAATTAATTTATAAAGTGAAGAAGGAACAGTGAGTTCCCTTATAAATTAATTTAAAAAAAATATCAAACGATATTATATTTATTTGAAAGTTTTACCACATGTTCATCACATCATGAGAAGATAATTTAAAAAGTTTCGTGATTTTATAACACTTGTACGATTTATTGTAATTTTAATTAATTATTTTATAAAATAATTATAATAAATCATACAAATGTTAGAAAATCATAAAAATTTTCAGATTATCTTCCCATGATTTGGTTAAAATTTTAAGTATATAGCATATTGTTTGGTATTTTTAAAAATTAATTTATAAAGTGATGAAGAAACGATGATTTCCTGCCCCAAAATGGCCCCCCGATCCTGGCACACAGAGAACGGGGGGTGATCGGAGGGCCACCATATGTTAATTTGTTAAGTTTTAAATAGTTCAAAGTTTGATTTGTTATAACTGTTAGTTTACTGAAATTTTTTAAAAAAAACTCATAATTTAGGAATTAAATTAGTTTTAACCATAATTTTTATGAAAAAAACAAACTGACATCGCATTTGTAATATCATTTCACTAAATAACATGTTGCATGTTTGAATTACATACTATAATTTTTTTTTTTTGTTTTGAAAAAACATTATCTGTTTTTTGGGATTTTAAGATATTTTGAAAAGAATAATGTTACGTTTATTTTTTTATTCTCCTGTATAAACATATCGACGTAATAAATAATAATTATTGTAATTAATGTATAATTAGTATAATAAATTAACTATTTATAATTTGAAGTTTTCAAACTTAGCCTTAGATTGAGCGATGAGGCACTTTTTTAAGATTACATCGTCCAACCAGGCGGTTCGGTCTAGGCTAGTATCTCAATCGTGACATGCATTGGAATTGTAAAATATGCTAGGTGGAATGCCAATAAATGGTCTCGATATTGTCTAGCATCTGATCTTTCAAGTAACAAATTAACCGAGCCTGGCTCAGATGGCAAGTTCTTTTGTTTTTTTTTTATTCGTTCTTTTTATGTTTTGATTATGGAGAGCTAAGATTAATACGATTGGGGGGTAAAATTGTGAAGCCCATCTGGAGATTTATGGTATGTCATCAACGAATTAATTTTATTATTGTTATTTAGTTCTATAATTGCAGTCGTTGCAATTTATGGACAATTTTCAAACTTGGAATTAATGGTGAGCGTCAGTCTTTTATTTTTTGTATTTTATGGTTAGGTTACCATAAAAAGACACATACCCTTCCCATTTAACCCATTTCATCATTTAGACATGGGCGTTGGTAGCCACTAGAGAGGAAGAGACTTCGAGAGACAAAGTTTAGTGATTCCGAACGTGAAAATTTTAGTGATTCACAAAGTTTTATGAAAAGTTGAAGTTTTTATCCAAATATTGGAATTTATGGATAAAGAGTCAATTTATGCACGAAATGAATGTGGATTAAATATAGATTTGATTTATAGTTGATTGGAATTTGGGAAATTGAGAGGAAGTCAGAATTTTTCTTAAACCCGTGTGTTTGATCAAGAGGAAATTGAGAGTTTTCCAGAAACACGAATGTCAACTAAAGAGTACGCTCATTCGATCAAACCTGTCAGCTAGCTGGTAGACTAAATTTTAATATTCGATGACTAGACAAACTTTTCGAATGCACCATCCGAATGGGTCGACCAAACTATGGTTTAGTTCACTAAATGGTCGTGGTGGTCAACTATATATGTGGTCAACTAAACTTACATTTAGTCGTTTGCACTCCCTTTTATTTGGTTGACCACTAAATTGTATAAGTTTGACGTGCTCTTTAGGTTTCTAATCTCTAAACTTCACCATGGTATTTTCATTTGATACTTGTGCGGTGCTGTTGCAGAGCTTGCTCATCGGCCATTTTTCTTTGTTTATTGATTTGTTCACATGTGGTATTGTCGTGAAGGTTGTTCGCTAGCTACCTAGGTAATCTTGATGGATCTTCAGATCGCTGTTACTTTTCCCTTTCTTCGGGCTATAAGGTGCGACTGAACATACAGTTTGTCACACTTCTATGATAGTATTATGGATGGGTCTTTGAGTGACCCTTCTTTTTCACTGGAATTGTTTTCAAACGAAAATGGTAGTGACATAGTTTATATATAGCTACCTATGTATGTAGCAATATTTTCAAATCTGCCCTAATCATGGCTTGTTGAGCATTTTTTTCAAATGGTAAATAAACATCTGGTGGTTTGAAATCATTAACTCGTGGAACCTGTTTTAAAAACAAAAGATTTTTTTTTAATGTAAACATATGCATTGCATTTTTACAACTGATCATGTTTTTTAAAGAAAATGATAAAACCAATTTTACATATGCATTTGAGTACAATATAAGGTTCCCTACTAAGTTAGTCACTCACCTCAAAACTCTCTTCATCTTCCAGTTTAAGATCATGGAGGTTAAAATTGTCGATGCTCTTTGAGGAGTGGATCTCCTTCTTCGTCCTCCTCTTTTATTGTTTCCTTGAGTGTTATTATTCATCATTTTCTGCACAGTACTTTGTTATATTGTTTAAATTTTGCACTATCTTCTTTTTATATGATCGCTATTTGAATTTTGGCTCATTCTTTGTGGGCTAAGGTTTATTTATTTTAAAGTCTTCTATTGTCAAACTTAACCTTGGGTTGGGTAGACAGGTCCTCTTCGAGAACCGAGTCGCTCAACCAAGCATTTTTGTCAAGACAAACCTCCTAGTCATGATGATTAAGGTGGGTTTCCTTTTCTTCCAATATTCTCCTCTTGTATATCGAATTCTAATAGAAGATCTAATTTCTCTTCTGACAGAAGAGTTGTAGATTAACGCCAAAAATTTATACTAAAAATCATGATTGGAAAAAGAAAATTAGAACTTTGACAGTAAAAGATTACAATTAGTTATGCGGTGTCACACAGGGTGTTACTTGTGACACCGATAATGAATGCAATGACGAACAATATAAATATGCGGAAATAAATGAGACATGAGGTTGTTAACGCAGTTCGACAACCAGCCTATGTCTGCGGGGCCACGCCCAGATATAAAAACATTTCTTTGAGTTCACAAAGTTACAAGACAATCGGACTTATACAAATAAAGACTCCCTCTTATCTTTGTCGCCGCCTCTAGCTAACTTTCCCAATGAAACTATTTTTGCGAGATTCCATCGACTTTAGAACGACCTCTCCCGAGATCTAGATAACAACAAGATCCCCTTGTTGTTGATTCCTCCCAGAATCCGTGTTATGGCAAGATCCCCTCGTCCACGATCAAGAACGACAAGCTCCTCTTGTCTAAAAACAAAACTCCTCCCGAGTTCGGATGCAGCCTCCTCCCGAGACTGAGCTTCAATGAAGAACAAAGAATATTGCCTCCTGGGCACCCTCTGGAACACCAACAGGTTGTCTTTGGACGCAATACACAACACACTCAATAAATCGATGCAATCCACAGCATAAGAAGAGTGTGTAAAACAATCACAGACCCAAACGCAGAAACGTTGGGAGTGAAAGAAAAGCGACGGCACAAAGAACAAATAAACCTTTTCACGCGAAAAACAAAAACTCCGTCGTCAGTCAGCTTTCACAGAAAACGAAATCTTTAAATAACCTTGGTAACTTCCATATCATTGATTTAGAACAGTTACCAAATTGGATATGACGCCGCAAGAATTAAGGAAAACAAATCTTAACAAATTCGGTTGTGTGATACACCATGTGACACTTTAGGAAAGTATCTCCAACAAATCAGATATTCGCCCAACAAATCAGGAAATCATCCTATTAATCATGGGAACTCGAAGCCAGCAGATTTGGCTAAATTTCCATCAAAACGTGTAACACCCGGCATTTTGCCATGCAAATATTCCCAGAATTCATTTAGCGGGATAAATGATTACATTAATACAATGAATGTTTTAATGAGTTTATCGGAGTGTTTAATGGAAAAACTGAATTGATTAACTAATTAACAAATTAGTTGGAAGCCAATGGAAGGGAAAATTAGGAAAACAATTAAGGTAGGTGGGAGGGAACTAATGAGTACTTGACACTTGACAACTTGTTGAATAAGTCATGTTCTTATTCTCTTTCCTCCTACGTGAAACCCTCATTTCTCATCTGCTTCTTTCCACTGCTCTCTGTTTTCTCTCCTCCAGGCGACTGCTACCTTTCTAAAAGACTTCCATTCTCTTGTTTTCTCTAGTGAAGGTAATCATCTGCTAAAGTTAACGAGTTTGGACGAGTTAAAATGAGAGTTTTGCTGAAGTAGGGTTAAGATGTTTTGGAGAAAACTCTCTGTTACTGTATGAAAACATGTTGGTTTGTCTTCTAAAAGTTTTTGAATGGAGCTTAAAGCATATTTCACTAAGTTATTAGTTAGCATTTGTAGCTTGTTAATTTCCTTTTTCATGCACGTCATAGGTTTGTGCATCACCCTGGTTTAACGAGCAAGACTTGCTGCTTTTCGGATAACAGGTAAGTTCATATCCGTAGGTTGGCCCTTAAGGCCCTACATCACAGAGATACTAGGTATTTTTCATGTCTGGTGGTTTCGGGTAGAGAAAGTTAGAGTTAAGTTCTGAGTTATCTGTGTCTCCCATTATGTTTTGTTGTATTATTTCTGTTGCCTGCCGCTTTATGTTTAAGCACTATAAAAGCTCATGCATACACGTTTTTCCCGAAAGTTCATGCAAAATGTTTTCTGTACACGGTTTGAAGTTAAGAAAGATAAAAATATGAATGTAATGTATTGGTTAAGTGCGGGACAGGGACTGGCCTACTGTTTCTGTTCTATTTTGTAAATCTATTATGTGTCTGTCGTGCACTTGTCAGTTCCCCTATATGCCCCACTTATACCCATCTGCTAGTGAAACGTAATATACTGTACTGTCACCGTATTCTGAAATTTCATGCATAGCAGATGCATCACTGCATTTTTATATGTTCTTACTGAGTTTTAGACTCATAGGTGAACTCCCTGTTGTAGGTATGGATCCCCCAGATGAGGACATCGTGCCTCAAAATGATGATTTGATGTAGTTGGCGGATCGAACTCATGGGGTTTGGTTGTTGCGGTCAGACAAGAGTTAACTTTGTGAGATTGTACTTTCTGAAGTTATGTCAAGTTCTGTAACATCTTTTGAAGTTTTTAAAAATATTTGAAGTATAGGTTCAGTTCTGTACAACTTTTGTGTTCTTTTAAAACGACGTATGGAATCTATATTGATGTCTAAAATATCTGTATTTGACAGTTGTATCTAAATATTTTGAAACTTTTATGCCATCTGTTTTTATGCTCCCTGTTCGTGTGCCTTCTTGTTAAAAGTTGTCAAATTTTGTCTTTAAAACTACATCTTTCAATTATATCCACCGCTGCCTTTAGTAGTTCACATCCCCCGGTGAACAGTATTCTGTAGTTCACATCCCCCGGTGAACAGTAGTCTGTAGTTCACATCCCCCGGTGAACAGTAGTCTGTAGTTCACATCCCCTGGTGAACAGTAGTCTGTAGTTCACATCCACCAGTGAACAGTAGTCTGTAGTTCACATCCACCAGTGAACAGTAGTCTGTAGTTCACATCTACCAGTGAACAGTAGTCTGTAGTTCACATCCACCAGTGAACAGTAGTCTGTAGTTCACATCCCCCGGTGAACAGTAGTCTGTAGTTCACATCTACCAGTGAACAGTAGTCTGTAGTTCACATCCACCAGTGAACAGTAGTCTGTAGTTCACATCCCCCGGTGAACAGTAGTCTGTAGTTCACATCCCCCGGTGAACAGTAGTCTGTAGTTCACATCCCCTGGTGAACAGTAGTCTGTAGTTCACATCCACCAGTGAACAGTAGTCTGTAGTTCACATCCCCCGGTGAACAGTAGTCTGTAGTTCACATCCCCCGGTGAACAGTAGTCTGTAGTTCACATCCACCAGTGAACAGTAGTCTGTAGTTCACATCCACCAGTGAACAGTAGTCTGTAGTTCACATCCCCTGGTGAACAGTAGTCTGTAGTTCACATCCACCAGTGAACAGTAGTCTGTAGTTCACATCCACCAGTGAACAGTAGTCTGTAGTTCACATCCCCCGGTGAACAGTAGTCTGTAGTTCACATCCCCCGGTGAACAGTAGTCTGTAGTTCACATCCACCAGTGAACAGTAGTCTGTAGTTCACATCCCCCGGTGAACAGTAGTCTGTAGTTCACATCCCCCGGTGAACAGTAGTCTGTAGTTCACATCCACCAGTGAACAGTAGTCTGTAGTTCACATCCACCAGTGAACAGTAGTCTGTAGTTCACATCCCCCGGTGAACAGTAGTCTGTAGTTCACATCCCCCGGTGAACAGTAGTCTGTAGTTCACATCCACCAGTGAACAGTAGTCTGTAGTTCACATCCACCAGTGAACAGTAGTCTGTAGTTCACATCCACCAGTGAACAGTAGTCTGTAGTTCACATCCCCCGGTGAACAGTAGTCTGTAGTTCACATCTACCAGTGAACAGTAGTCTGTAGTTCACATCCACCAGTGAACAGTAGTCTGTAGTTCACATCCCCCTGTGAACAGTAGTATGTAGTTCACATCCACCAGTGAACAGTAGTCTGTAGTTCACATCCCCCGGTGAACAGTAGTCTGTAGTTCACATCCCCCGGTGAACAGTAGTCTGTAGTTCACATCCACCAGTGAACAGTAGTCTGTAGTTCACATCCACCAGTGAACAGTAGTCTGTAGTTCACATCCCCCGGTGAACAGTAGTCTGTAGTTCACGTTCACTTTTGTCTATTCACATCCACGCTAGTCTATATCACCCGCCCAGTTTGCTTACATTTTTCTGCTTCGTCTACTGCCTCCGTCTTCCGCCCAGCTATATTTCTATTTATTTTTCCCGTATGTATCTTTATCACGATTTCCTCTGCATGGCCGTCGCCCACCCAGCTTTTTTTTTTTTACATTCAAAATGTTCTGTCTCCCTGTTTTACTCCTGTCATTTATTTCTAAAGTCCATTTTTTTTAATCATGTCTTTCCAGCCCTCAATCCAGAGAATATTCTCTCTCTGTGTAAAGTTTTAAGGGTTCGTTTTAAAGATTCAGTCTGTTTATTCAAAAAAAATATATATAGTCCCCGTTTTGAATGTCCCGGAGTGATGGCTCCTCGGACCCGATCGGGTCGGGGGCTATCACAAAACGACTTACCAAATAAAAGTTTTCCAAAAAGCAAGTGCCTATAGCTTTTTCAATAACTTTTCTAATATTCTTGTTTCCTTATTTTTCTCTTTCACAAAATCTTCATGATTGTTAATAGGATGCCATCCAGTAATCAGAATGTATTATTTCTTGATCACCAAGAAATAAATTATTAATTTGGAAAAATATATTATCTCCATAAATATATATATATTGCCAAAAAATCAAGGCCAACTTATATGCAAAATCTTTGCATTTACAATCTCCCCCTTTGGCATTTTTTGGCAAAATCAATCATAATCATAGAGTTGCAATAACTCCCCCTGAACACAACACCCCCTTAGTTGTGACTTCAAACATCATGAAGTTATCACTCATCATATAGTATCAGAGAGCAGTGCATATCACACCATACATATCACCAATCACCAATCACCAAAATTACTTCCCCTTTTTGCCATAAAAAGACAAATAGGCATATAAGAGAATAGCCCTTACCATAATAGCAGCAACATCACCAGATAATTACCAGACATATAATCAATACCAGGGGAAATAATCAATATCAGCAACATAATCATGCAGAAACGCACCAGGGTAAGCATATAATAATCATAGCAAAAGTATAGTATCCACCAAAAAATATATCCACGAAGCCAATATAGTCAAAAAATATCATATCCAGATGGAGGAGAGGAGTTATACGAGTACCATAAGAATCAAATAAAAAATTCAGAGAACAAACACATTACTGAAATAGTTCAATGTTAAGCACTATCTGGCCCACCTGCTGGAACATCCTCTGGAACACTTGATGGACCAGCTTCATCCATTGCTCTGGTTTGGAGATCTGAATCAGCCATGTGTGGATTTTTCTTGTAAATATCATTTAATAACACAACAATCGTTGATCTCTGTTTTTCTAACTCAGAAATTTGGATGCTGAGAGACTTTGACATATTCAACAAAAATTTTACAGAGCGGGCCAACAATGCTGAGTCGGTGCTTGACTCGGAAATAGGCATTCCCTCAACAAAACCTTCTAAGTCATTGATATGTTCACCCATTCGAAGCTTGTAACTGATTCGTATTTCTTCCTTTTCATTATACAAAACTTCATGTTCTCTAATAATGAACTGTTGGGAGGATAATATACCAAATATAAGAGAGGGAAAAGGTAGTGCTAACCGTGAATTGTTACTGTCTACATGCTTCATTATTTGGTCAAAGAAGAACTTTCCAAAATCCATTGGTATTGAATTTTCGATTTGAAATAGCAATGCTGCCATAGTTTTGTTTACCCCTGTACCATGGGATGTAGGAAGCCAGTTTCGCATAGCAATTTTATGGAGAATGCTGTACTTAACTGACAATTGAGCAGCAGGAAAATCTTTCCCATGGGGCCAAATCCGTCTAACACCCCCTGTGACATCGAAGATAATGTTGCCGAAATCTGGTACAAATAGGGGAGAAGCAGTGGTCTTTAAGCCCAGATATTCATTGATGATCATCGGGGTAAAGTTGAAGATATGTCCTCTCACAAATACTTGGCCAAAATTAGGATGAACAGAGTCTTTCACATTCGAGTCACATTCGAGTCAAAATTACAGTAAAATTCTTGTACAATCTTCCAAACAAAAGGACAGAAACTTCGAAAAGTTTCTCTAATCCCAGACTAATCAATGTTGACTTATAGATTGTTTAAGTCATAATTTGTTTTTGATTATGTGTTTGTATAATTAGTGTACAATTTGATTGTGTATTTAAAAAGAATAATGAGTATGAGTTTATTTGGAAATACCCTTGAAGAGGGTATTTTAGTTGTCTAATAAATCGGTTTGAGTATACAGAATTAAATAGCAAAACAGGCTTGCATATACCGATCGCTACACGAAGCTACTCCTGCCGATGCCGGTTCATGACGTGTTGAGGTGCATATGCCGATAACATTTACAAGTCTCATCTGCCCGTGAAGCTCTAAGCGAGCATCTACCGATGATGTGGTCAGTGCTTATGTGTTTCATCTGCCGAAGCGTTTTTGAAGATATCTGCCGATGACATGTCAAGATGGATCTGCCGATAGCATTTGACGCTACTCATACCGATGATGTTTTTAAGCAGCTCCTGCCGATTGACTAAACGACAAAAGGAGATGCTGACTAAAGCTTGCACCTACCGATCACGTTTGACAATGCTCCTGCCGATGGAGTTTAAAGCTGCTTCTGCCGATAAAAGTTGAAGATGCTTCTGCCGATGGAATTCAAGTATACACCTGCCGATGGATCTTTAGGATACATCTGTCGATGGAGTTTAAAGCTGCTTCTGCCGATAAAAGTTGAAGATGCTTCTGCCGATGGAATTCAAGTATACACCTGCCGATGGATCTTTAGGATACATCTGCCGATGGCATTTCAAGCTGCATCCACCGATGACGTGTCTCTGCTCATAAGTTGCATCTGCCGGTGAACTTCCGCCAGAATTCAAATTAGCCGCGAAGCTACAGTGACGTCGTTTTCAGCCATAACTCCAGAACATTAATGGCGACGACGATTTGCAACTACAAACAGCAACGGCTACCTGAACTTGTACGGAAACTGCTCCAACGGTAACTAAACTTCTATTATTGGATAAGGAGCATTTAAGCCAAGCATTTTTGAAGACAGAGTATATAAGCCGAGCTTAGAGCACGAAGTCCCAACTTTTGCGAATTTGATTTCCTGAGCCCTAACGTGCAAATCATACTCTGTATTCTCAATCTACATCTCTCTACTCCAAAACTTGAGATTCTGTTTTTGAGAGTTTGTAGATTATTGTAATCTGTCTTTCAAACCTGAAAATCCTGTAAGGCAGTGGATTGACGCCCGCTAAGTTCAATCTAGGATTGTGAAAGGCTGTGGATCGAAGCCCGTAAGTTCGATCAGATTTTCTAGTTGAGGAGAAGTAAGAAATCTTCAAGGGAGAGCCTTAGAGCGTGGACGTAGGCAGTTTGGCTGAACCACGTAAAAATACTGGTGTCGAATTTCTCTTTCTCTCTCTTTATATTATTTGATTACTTATGCTAAATCTAAGATTAATCAAGAATAGAAATTAGGTTGAATTGCAATTAAAATTAAAAAGTCTAATTCACCCCCCCTCTTAGACAATTCCGATCCTACAATCAAATGATACACAACTGCTTCATATTGAGAAAAATCTCCTTCATGAATTTTTCTTTCTGGCCAAATATTTCTTTGCGAGAAATTTGGCCATCGGCTTGCATGTAATCTCTACTTAAAGTCATCATTCAACACTTTTAAAGAAGACTTACCTTGTTTGGATTTTGATTCAACTTTCAATGCAGATTTTGATCTTGGAGTGCCTCTAGAAACAGAAACTGTACTTGTCTTTTGCTTTTTGGATTTTGGGCCAGGTGATGGACTTTTTCTCAACGTTTTGACAATGGTAGGCTTTTGAAGCTTCTCCACAGAGGGCTTTGAGGTAGTGGATTTTGAATATTTTGAAGCATGGGATTTTGAGGTCTTTGGTACAGAAGATTTGGATTTCTTTGGAGCAGTTAATCTGGAGGATCTTCGGGTTGGTTGTTCTGGTGATTTTCTCATGAAAACATCTTCATCATCTGTATTTACCTCTAAAACGGCTTCTTGAAGCCATGAACTATCAGAAGATGATTCCTTTTCAAATCGAGGTCTTTTCCCTTTTGATGTCGTAGAAACCTTTGAATTTCTATGTGCCTTGGGCGGCACGGAGCTGGTTTTGAATCTATCTCCTTTACTCTTACCAATTTTTGTTGGACTCCAGTAGCGTCAACTTGTCGAATTGGAATCGTCTCGATAATTCTTGAAAAAATTTTTTCGGTAACAAAGGGATTTACTGAAGGTGAAATAGGAGAGTAAACCATAATGGCCGATTTGGAACTCGGCGTCTTTGCTGGAACATTCACAGGAACATCGCCAGAAAACACTTCGTCGGAAACTTCAGTGAAAGAAAAGAAACCCTAGCAGATTGAGGAATCCAGGAGAAGCAAAGTGTTCTGAAAAATCTGACTTTGAAATATATTTATATCTCTTCTCCATAAATGCCCATCAAATCACCAAAATAAAGAAAATCTATGATTTGTAGGTAATTTTCCAAAAATAAATCCGAAAATTGCCATAAATAAAATATTCAATCTCTCATAATTTAGGAAATAAGATCAATAAAATAATGATGCTCCAATCTTGTCCAAAAAAAAAATCATCCATATTTCACAAGAATATCCAAGTTTTGCATGACACACGGTGTTGCTCAAATATAATATCAAGAAAAATCTCTTCTGGCAGAGGATGAGGAATGTCACTAGATTGCCAAAATAAAACCAAACGCCTAATGCAAGTGGCAATTTTTTTTTTTGTTTTGTTTTGTTTTGTTTTTTTTTTTTTTGAAAATGCAAGCGATAACCAACTTACATAACACAGAGGCCTGATGCAGACCTCAACTCTTCAAATCTAGCACCATCCAATGCCTTGGTGAAAATATCGGCAATCTGTTTTTCGGTCACCATATGCTCCAAATAAATAATTTTGTCCTCCACTGAAGATCAAATAAAATGATGTCGTATGTCAATATGCTTTGTCCGTGAATGCTGAACAAGATTTTTAGAAATATTGATAGCGCTCAAATTATCACAATAGAGGGTCATGACACCCTGTGTGACACCATAGTCTTTCATCATTTGTTTCATCCAAAGAAGCTGCGTACAACTGCTACCTGCTGCTATATATTCTGCCTCAGCCGTAGATAGAGAAATAGAATTTTGCTTCTTGCTGAACTATAACACTAAGTTGTGTCTCACATAAAAACATCCACCCGAAGTGTTTTTTTGATCATCGGAACTACCTGCCCAGTCAGCATCACAATAACCCACCAGATTTGCATTAAACTCAAAGGAATACCAGATGCCATAATCAGTTGTTCCACTAACATATTTTAGAATTCGTTTAACCGACACTAAGTGAGACTCCTTCAGATTTGCTTGAAATCGAGCGCATACACCCACGCTATAACAAATATCTGGTCGGCTGGCAGTTAGATATAAGAGACTTCCAATCATACTTCTATACAATCGCTGATCAAATGCAATTCCCTTTTCATCTTTAGAAATTTTCTCATGTGTCCCAAGGGGTGTTCTACTCGGGCGTGCATTCTCAAGCTTAAATTTCTTCAGTAAATTCTTGGCATATTTGGCTTGAGAGATAAAAATACCATTATTCTCTTGTTGTATTTGAAGACCGAGAAAATAATTTAGTTCTCCAACCATACTTATCTCAAATTTGCCGGTCATTTGAGCTACAAATTCATCCACCATAACCTGTGACATCGAGCCAAATACTATATCATCAACATAAATTTGAGCAAGGAGGAACTGACCTTTGTCACGGCGAACGAATAGGGTTTTATCTACTCCCCCTCGCTTATATCCCTTGGTTAATAGATATTGAGTGAGGCGTTCATACCATGCACGGGCTTGTTTGAGCCCATATAACGCCTTCTTTAACTTGAACACATACTCGGGATGATGAGGGTCTTCAAAACCTTTTGGTTGAGAAACATAAACTTCTTCATTGAGAAACCCATTGAGGAAAGCGCTCTTCACATCCATTTGATATAGCTTGAACCGCATAACACAAGCGAGAGATAATAAAAGCCGAATAGATTCAAGACGAGCAACCGGAGCGAATGTTTCATCAAAATCAATACCTTCAATCTGAGAATACTCTTGAGCAACTAGCCGAGCTTTGTTACGAGTAATGTTACCATGCTCATCGGTCTTGTTTTTGTCAATCCACTTAGTACCAATAATGTTCACATCGGGAGGGCAGGGTACTAAGTCCCAAACTTGATTTTGGAAGAATTGATTGAGTTCTTATTGCATAGCTTCTATCCAGTATTCATCTAGTAATGCTTCTTTCACATTCCTGGGCTCAATTGTTGATGTAAAACATGCTATTTGAATCATTTCACGATAATTAACATGTGGCTTATCTCTGGTTCGTATACCATCATTCAGACCCCCAATAATCTCATCTACAGGATGATTCTTCTGAACACGTATAGATGGTGGCCTGTTGTGTAGGGTAGGTACTTCTAATTCATCAACTGTCTCTGTTTGATCTGTGACACCGCCTGTGACACCGTTCGTGACACCGGATGAAACACTAGGACCTTTATTGTTTGAAATCTGATTTGCATCGTCTTTCGGATTAAATGTTGTGTCCAGAGAGTCGTCTACTTGAACATTTGTAGATTCGATAACAGTTCGAGTTCGTTTGTTGTAAACTCGATAAGCACGGCTATTTGTAGCATAACCGAGAAAGATAGCCTCATCACTCTTAGGATCTAGTGTCCCCCTGTGTTCCCTGTCATTCAACACAAAGCAGATGCGACCAAACGGGTGAAAATAATGAAGATTTGGAGTTTTACCTTTCCATATCTCATAGGGTGTCATAGAATTTTGCCGCGAAAATACACCCGATTTATGGTATAATAAGCAGTGCTCATAGCTTCAGCCCAGAACTTTTGAGGCACATCTCTTTCATGTAGCATTACTCTCGGCCAATGTACGGTTCTTCCTTTCAACAATCCAATTTTGTTGAGAAGTTTTAGGAGCCGAAAATTCATGAGCAATCCCTAGATGTTTACAAAAATCTGAGAAATTAGAATTTTCAAACTCTCTTCCTTGGTCACTGCGGATGCAAATAATCTTCAAAATAACACAATCTTTTTCACGTTGGAGACGAGTACACATTGACTTGAAGGCTCGAAAAGTGTCGGACTTTTCTCTAAGAAATTCCACCCATGTGTAGCGTGAGAAATCATCAACAGTAACGAAGACATACCGTTTTTCTCCAATACTTTCAACCGGCATTGGCCCCATTAGATCCATGTGAAGTAATTCAAGTACCCGAGTAGTTGAAGATGACTGTGACATCGGGTGTGACACCTTGGTTTACTTTCCAATTTGACATGGTGCACATAATTTCTCTTCATCAAACTTTAATTCAGGAATTCCTCGGACAACACCTTTCAAAATAAGCTTCTCCATCATTCTGAAATTAACATGTCCCAACTTTCTATGCCATAGGATAGTGTCTTCCATACTCAACTGAAAGCAGTTAGATGAAGAATGAATAAGATAACAATTGTCTGATGATCTAACTCCTTCAATGACACAATTTTTATTTTGATCGGACACAACACATTTTTCTCCCATAAATTGCACATTCAGATCTTGATCACAGAGCTGGCTAATACTGATTAGGTTGGACTTCAAATCATTGACCAATAAAACATTACCCAACTCTGGTAAACCAGGAACATTCAACGTTCCCCTGCCAATGACATCCGATGAGACACCGTTGCCGAATGTTACTTTTCCCACTAATTCAGGTATAATATCCTTCAAATATCTTTCTTTACCTGTCATATGTCTGGAACATCCGCTATCAAAATACCATGAATTGGTTCCGATCGCTTTTAGTGAAAGATGTGTAACATTGCACTTTAAATTTGATTTCTCCACCCATTTCTGATAAGGAAATCTATAAGAAGCGACATTTCTAACAATACCCAATCTTAAGTCAGCAAGATAAGTAAAGCATTTAGGGCGAATATGACCACGGCGTTGGCAATAGTGACACATAGAATCATAAATGTTACCTTTTCTGCTTGCAGCATGATAGTAGTTATAGGAATTTGATTTTCTGTCAACTCTTGGCATTCTGATTGCAACTTGCTTTCCTTTTTAATCAAACCCCTTGTCTGACACCGGCTGTGTAGCGACCCAGGAGGATCGTCACATAATCTGTATCTTTCTTAATCATTTAATCCTTATTACTCACACATGATTCATTATTAGCAGTGTAATTCTTTTTTTTTAACATAATTTAACTCAAGGTGTCATATGCGATTCGCTAAGCCTCAATCGGCAAAGGAAAACATTACATATCTGCCGGCGAGCAGTACAATGTGTATCGGCTAGTGAAGGGAAAACTTTAACTTATAGACTGCATCTACCGATAGAAGAATGAACCTCATCTACCGGTCACTAGACGACAAAACTATGTTTATACCATCCGGTGGAGAAGCTCTCTACATCATTCGATGAAATAAAGGTACATCATCCGGTGGTCATGTGCATCTCACATGAATAATTAAAACATGACCCGGTCACTAGACGACAAAATAACACTCTCATCATCCGGTGACTTATTACACTACATCTGCCGATCACTAGACGACAAAATAACACTCTCATCATCCGATGGCTTAAACACTCTATATCTGCCGATCGCTAGACGACAAAATAACACTTTCATCATCCGATGGCTTAAACACTCTACATCTGCCGATCGGTAGACAACAAAATATCACTTTCATCATCCGATGGCTTATTACACTACATCTGCCGATCGCTAGACGACAAGTTAACATTTACATCATCGGGCGAGGAAACAAACTACATCTTCCGGTGATGTTATACTACATCTTCCGGTGACGTCACCCGGAAGACTCAATCGTTTAACTCTCATCTATTGACATCCGCCGATGACGTCAGCCGGATGATTGCCTCATCCAGCTTCTATCATACGGCAGTAAAACACTATAATCATCAAACATCTTCATCCGATAGAACATATCACAACTCACCCGATTCTTAACTTAGTAACTATAAACCTCAATGAGTAGGGATCATAAATTCATCCAAAATACGCATAGCGGAAGACTTAAGCAACACAAACCATTCAATAATCCTTAAAGTCGTATTCAGACTCTGAAGTCAAACCAATCAAATTTGAATCTCATTGTTATAAGAAATTCTGTTTTACTTAGTTATTTGTTCATCATAAACTATTCTGACTTACTATGAGCATAACCAGGGAACTTAATCGCCTATCCAACCTTGCACTGTCACACTGAGCATCCTCCAGCAACCAAGCTTAGACATTCTCATTAACCTTGAGTTCCTCACCTGAAAACTCGTCACCTACATCATAAGGTTTAAACTATAAGCCTAATGCTTAGTAAGGAATGCAACACTAACATGGATGCATGAATGTATAGTTTGAGAAAATCACATACTCATAAGCCTTTTTCTTGTTCATATCTTTGCTTGAAATCATCATTCATAGTCATAGATCATATTCATCATTCATAGTCATTGGTCATATTCATCATTCATAGTCATTGGTCATATTCATCATTCATAGTCATTGATCATATTCATCATTCATAGTCATTGATCATATTCATCATTCATAGTCATTGATCATATTCATCATTCATATAAGTTGTGTGGATTAAGAGATGATTTGTGCCGGTAAAGGGGGTTCGACAGTGAGTTTGATCTTGTTCCCTACTGCGGGTCGTATTCATATGTCCCTCTTTGGACTGTGACATACGCCGAACCTCCCCCAACCCTCACTTGTCCACGTTGCATAAATCTTATATATATATATACATATATACACACATATTCTGTTCATGGAAAACATGCATTAAAACATTTTCTTATGCTTGAGAAACATTCATGATGCATGAACATGAGAACTTTTAACTCATCAAACTATGACAAGGATCATACCAGAGCAGACAACTTCACATTCACTAGCAGGTCATCAAATAGTATAACTCACAACATACATAAATCCTTCAAGTGCAGACAAGCTCATTATCATAAGGTAAACATTAGACATCTAAACAACCTAGTACTCCCACGATGTAGGGCTCTATTAGCCGAAAATCTTAATACATTCACTTACCTGGTCTCCTTAGCACTTGAGCTCCTTTCTCCTCAAACTTCTTCACTTAAAACATTTACATTGCAGTAGTTAAAACAAAATCCTAATAGTTCTAATCTCAAGTTATCCTAAGATTTAATAGCTAAAGTTATTCCCGAATCCTTAGTCTAATGCTCTGTGCAGTTTGAAATCTAAAACCAAAACAGACTGATTCGATTATCGATGACTCAGAGGTGGTTGTTCTAAATGTCCAGAATCAATTTGATAAAAGCATTCCCACTCTCAGATTCCAAATGTTCTTATTATTAGTCGGTCATTGGAAAATCCAAAACTCCAATGCCGAGTAGAAAACAGGGCTAACAAGCTAACAGATAGCTACATTGACTATTGCATACCTCGGGCACAGAGTAGTCGAGTAGTGGCAGAGAAACCGATCGTCGAAGAGAGTATGCCGGAAGCATAGAGCAAGAGCTTGGGAGAGAAGAAATCGCCGAAAAGGAAGGTGTCGGCTACAGTGGTTCAAGTGAGGTTTAAAACATTTCCTTTTTCTTTATATATTGGTCATCACCCTCCATTATTACAACTTTGCCACCCAACCTAGTTTAAATCCACATGAAATTAATTATTCTTGGTATAAGTCCTAAACTGTAAAGATTAAATATTCATGACCGTTAATACAGTTAGGAAAATCACCTGGCCGTTAACTCGGGTGTTACATCCACCCCTCCTTAAACAAAATTTTCGTCCCCGAAAATTGATCAAACAAATAACTCTGGATACTTGTCTAACATGTCCTGTCGTCGCTCCTAAGTGGCTTCTTCAATGCCATGGTTCTCCCATAAGACTTTGACCAACGGAATCTCTTTGTTCCTCAGAGTCTTAACTGCGGATTCCAATATCTGCACTGGCTTCTCTTCATATGTTAGCGTCGGCTCAATCTCAACATCCACTGGTTTAACAACTTGTGTAAGGTCCCGTATACATTTTCTTAACATTGACACATGGAAAACATTATGAACTTTATCCAATGATGGAGACAACTGCAGTCTATAAGCTGTACTACCGATTCTAGCCAAAACAGGGAATGGTCCAATAAATCGTGGATTAAGCTTTCCCTTCCTGCCAAATCTTAGTACTCCTTTAAATGGTGAAACCTTCAGGAAAACTTCATCACCAACAACAAATTCAAGATCTCTCCTCCTTTGGTCTGCATAACTTTTCTGTCGGCTTTGTGCAGTAATCATCCTCCTCTTAATAGTGGCAATCTTGTCTGACATCTGCTGCAACATCTCGGGACCTATGAGTTTTGCTTCACCAACTTCATCCCAATACAGAGGTGATCTACATTTCCTACCATACAACGCCTCATAAGGTGCCATACCTATGGTGGACTGGTAACTATTGTTGTAAGAGAACTCAACCAAGGGTAGGTATCTGCTCCAAGATGTCTGGAACTCTAGCACACAAGCCCTCAACATATCCTCAAGTATTTGGATAGTCCTCTCCGACAGACCATCAATCTGCGGGTGAAAGGCAGTGCTGTATGATAACCTTGTGCCAAGTGTGCTTTGTAGACCTTTCCAAAATCGTGAGGTGAACCTGGGGTCACGATCAGAGACAATAGATGCAGGGATTCCATGCAACCTAATAACTTCCTGTAGATAAAGATCAGCAAGTTGGTCCATCAAGTAGGTTGTCCTTACTGGTAAGAAATGGGCTGATTTCGTCAGTCTATCAATCACAACCCAAATACTATCATGTCCCTTAGTTGTCTTAGGTAATCCTACAACGAAATCCATAGCTATGTGTTCCCACTTCCACTCGGGAATAGGTAGAGGCTGAAGGGTACCCCCTGGACGTTGGTGCTCGGCTTTAACTTGTTGGCAAACCAAACACGACTCTACATACTTAGCAACATCTCTCTTTAAGTTTGGCCACCAATAGAGTGACTTCAGGTCTCGATACATTTTGGTGCTACCAGGATGTACAGAAAAGGGAGACGAATGCGCCTCAGCCAAGATCAATTTACGTAATCCTTCATCATTAGGGACATACCATCTATTTCTAAACCTCAGAATCCCATCCTTGGAAAGACTAAACTCGGAGGTGGTGTTCTTCACCTTGTTCATCATACTGTTATTCTCCTCTGAGTCCTTCTGTTGTGCTTCTTTGATCTTTTCCAGAACCGTTGGTTGAATGGTCAAATATGCAAGCAAAGCTGACAACTCTGGAACTATCTCCAAATCCAATTTCTGAATCTCTGTCCTCAAAGGTATAGACATAGTTGATACAACGGGTTGCATTGTTGTTGACATCCTGCTCAATGCGTCAGCTACAGAGTTAGCCTTGCCCGGGTGATACTTGATCTCAAAGTCGTAATCCTTAACAAATTCCAACCAACGCCTTTGCCTCATGTTCAATTCCTTTTGTGTAAAGAGGTACTTCAGACTTTTATGGTCAGAAAACACCTAACACTGCTATCCATATAAATAGTGTCTCCATATCTTCAAGGCCAAAACAACAGCGGCTAATTCTAAATCATGGGTGGGGTAGTTCTATTCGTAACTCTTTAACTGCCTAGAGGCATATGCTACAACCTTGCCTACTTGCGTCAAAACACAGCCCAAACCAACTTTTGATGCATCACAAAATACGCTAAACTTTCCTTCTTCGGTTGGAAGGGTCAATACTAGGGCTGTTGTTAACTTCACCTTCAATGTCTGGAAGCTATCCTCACAAGCTTCAGTCCAAGAATACTTATTGTCCTTCCTTGTCAAATTCGTCAGGGCTTAGCTATCATAAAAAATCCTTTGATGAACTTTCTATAATAGCCTGCCAATCCAAGGAAACTACGGACTTCACTAGCGTTCTTTGGTTCTGGCCAATCCTTTACTGCCTGAATTTTGGTCGGGTCCACTGATATGCCATTGGCAGAAACTACATGACCAAGAAAATTAACCCTGTCCAACCAAAATTCACACTTGGACAATTTGGCATAGAGCTGGTGCTCCTTTAATGTCGTCAAAACTACTCTTAAATGCTCTGCATGGTCAGCTTCAGTCCGTGAGTATATCAGGATATCATCTATGAACACAATTACAAATTTGTCCAAATACTCCCAAAACACACGATTCATTAAGTCCATAAAGGCTGCAGGTGCATTGGTCAGTCCAAATGACATGACCAAGAATTTGTAGTGTCCATAACGGGTTCTGAAGGCTGTCTTTGGTATATCTCCTTCCTTAACTTTCAGTTGATAATAACCCGAACGTAAATCTATTATTGAAAACACCTTTGCTCCTTGCAATTGGTCAAACAAATCATCAATCCGAGGTAAGGGGTACTTATTCTTGATTGTCAACTTATTTAGCTCCCTATAGTCTATGCACATTCTAAGGGAACCATCTTTCTTCTTGACAAATAAGACAGGTGCACCCCAAGGGGAACTGCTAGGGTGTATAAATCCTTTGTCTACTAATTCCTGTAGTTGGACTTTTAACTCCTTTAGCTCAACAGGTGCCATCCGATAAGGATTCTTAGATACCGGTAAGGCCTCAGGGTACGTATCTATTACAAACTCTATTTCTCTATCAGGTGGTAATCCTGGCAAATCATCCAAGAATGCCTTAGGGAACTCTCTGACTATGGGGATATCTTGTAACTCTATCTTATTCTTCACCCGAACATCCATTATGCTAGCTAAGTAACTCTCACAACCATTTTTCAGTAACCGGTAAATTTCTAGTGAGGATATAATCGGTATTTTGCTTATCTTAGGAATAGCTTGGAAGGAATAATGATCACCATTTGGGGGTCGAAAATCAACCATCCCAGATCTACAACTTATTGTGGCATAATGCCTAAATAACCAATCCATTCCTAATATCACCTCGTATCCTTTCATGTCAATTACAATCAGTTCTACATATAGTTTCTTACTTCCTAAGGACACAACATCACCTTTAACAATCTGTTCAGAATGTAGGGACTTCCCTGATGGTAACATAACATCATATGGCCTTTCGGCTGGTAAAAGTTCTAAGTTGTGTTGGCATACAAACAAAGTTGATATAAACGAGTGTGTGGCTCCCGTATCTATAAGTGTGTAAGCAGCAAAACCACAGATCATAATGGTACCTGTTATGACTGTATGTTGCACGGCTTTCTCATCCTCCATCATTGCATAGACTCTAGGTGCTACCCTTGCACGGTTCGGATCTGGCGGCATGGGGAAGTCTCTGACTATATGTCCAACCTTATCGCATCTGAAACAGCGGCCAGAACGCAACTTGCATTCGCCGGGGTGGTTCTTCTGACAGGTGGGGCATAAGGGTGCCCGAGGCCTCTTCCCTTTTCCTTGGTCATCATTCTGGTTGAAGGGTCTCTTTATACCTTGTAGTTGTTGTTGAGGTCCCCTGTTCTGTTGCGGCTGCCAACCTTTGTTCTGACGTGGTGGCGGCTGAGTGTCCTTCGTGAGTTTTCTTGGCTGCTCACGCTGTGCATATGCTGTCATTTCTGCCTTTTCCAGCTCCAAGGCCTTAGCCGTCACTTCACCATAAGGTACATTGTGTATTCCAGCAGTCTTTACTTTCATATACAAACTCGGCTTCAGTCCTTGAACAAATTGGTAAATCTTGTCCTCGTCATCCTCAATCATACGGGGAGCAAACCGTGATAAGGCATCAAATTTGCATATATAATCCGTCACAGAGCCAGTTTGTCGCAGATTCATGAACTCCTTCTTCTTGTTGGCCCAAACAGTCCTATTGAAGTACTTGTCAAAGAAAGCAGTCTTGAACATCTCCCAGGTCATAGCTTCGGCATTAGCAGTGTTCTGGATCGAGTCCCACCAATGCCTTGCACTTAACTCCAAATGAAAGACAGCATAGGTGACCTTATCTCCTTCATCAACCTTTGCATACTTAAACATGTCTTCTATCTTTCGAACCCACTCCTCAGCATAAATAGGATCAGAAACATGTCCATTAAACACCGGGGGTCGCAGCCGGTGGAAACGCTCACCCCCATGATCATGAGTTGCATTAGTACTGGAGTTGCCTTGTTCCTCTCTAGCAGTCATCAGTCGTTCGATCTGGTGAGATTGGCGCATGACCAACTCTGTCAACTGAGCAATAGCACTGCTATCCTTATTGGTCTCTCTCTGCTGACCTCTAACCATTTTGGAATTCCTAGACAAATCATTACAGATATATCTTAACTTAATGACATATACTGAAATCATAAATACTTACAGTTGCTGGAGTGTGCTCATGTGACAGTCAGTGCTGGAAGGCAGTCTGAAGAATCGGTTTTAGAACCCGGTTTTGCTCTGATACCATAATTGTAGCGACCCAGGAGGATCGTCACATAATCCGTATCTTTTTTAATCATTTAATCCATATTACTCACACATGATTCATTATTAGTAGTGTAATTCTTTTTTTTTAACATAATTTAACTCAAGGTGTCATATGCGATTCGCTAAGCCTCAATCGACAAAGGAAAACATTACATATCAGCCGGCGAGCAGTACAATGTGTATCGGCTAGTGAAGGGAAAACTTTAAGTTATAGACTGCATCTACCGATAGAAGAATGAACCTCATCTACCGGTCACTAGACGACAAAACCGTGTTTATACCATCCGGTGGAGAAGCTCTCTACATCATCCGATGAAACAAGGGTACATCATCCGGTGGTCATGTGTATCTCACGTGAATAATTAAAACATGACCCGGTCACTAAACGACAAATAACATTCTCATCATCCGGTGACTTATTACACTACATCTGCCGATCACTAGACGACAAAATAACACTCTCATCATCCGATGGCTTAAACACTTTACATCTGCCGATCGCTAGACGACAAAATAACACTTTCATCATCCGATGGCTTAAACACTCTACATCTGCCGATCGCTAGACGACAAAATAGCACTTTCATCATCCAATGGCTTATTACATTACATCTGCCGATGGCTTAAAACACTTTACATCTGCCGATCGCTAGACGACAAAATAACACTTTCATCATCCGATGGCTTAAAACACTTTACATCTGCCGATCGCTAGACGACAAAATAACACTTTCATCATCCGATGGCTTAAAACACTTTACATCTGCCGATCGCTAGACGACAAAATAACACTTTCATCATCCGATGGCTTAAAACACTTTACATCTGCCGATCGCTAGACGACAAAATAACACTTTCATCATCCGATGGCTTAAAACACTTTACATCTGCCGATCGCTAGACGACAAAATAACACTTTCATCATCCGATGGCTTAAAACACTTTACATCTGCCGATCGCTAGACGACAAAATAACACTTTCATCATCCGATGGCTTAAAACACTTTACATCTGCCGATCGCTAGACGACAAAATAACACTTTCATCATCCGATGGCTTAAAACACTTTACATCTGCCGATCGCTAGACGACAAAATAACACTTTCATCATCCGATCTTAAAGTCATATTCAGACTCTGAAGTCAAACAATCAAATTCGAATCTCATTGTTATAAAAAATTTGTTCTACTTAGTATTTGTTCATCATAAACTATTCTGATTTATTATGAGCAAAACAAGGGAACTTAATCGCCTATCCAGCTTGCACGTTCACACTGAGCATCCTCCAGCAACCAAGCTTAGACATCCTCATTACCTTGAGTTCCTCACTTGAAAACTCGTCACTACATCATAAGGTTTAAACTATAAGCCTAATGCTTAGTAAGGAATGCAACACTGACATGGAGCATGAATGTATAGTTTGGGAAATCACATACTCATAAGTCTTTTTTCTTGTTCATATCTTTGCTTGAAATCTCATTCATGTCATAGCTCATCATATTCATCATTCATAGTCATTGGTCATATTCATCATTCATAGTCATGGTCATATTCATCATTCATAGTCATGATCATATCATCATTCATAGTCCTTGATCATATTCATCATTCATAGTCATTGATCATATTCATCATTCATATACGTTGTGTTGATTAAGAGAGGATTTGTGCCGGTAAAGGGGGTCGACAGTGAGTTCTGATCTTGTTCCCTACTGCGGGTCGTATTCATATGTCCCTCTTTGGACTGTGACATACGCCGAACCGCCCCCCAACCCTCACTTAGTCCATGTTGCATAAATCTTATATATATATACATATATACACACATATTCTGTTCATGGAAAACATGCATTAAAACATTTTCTTATGCTTGAGAAACATTCATGATGCATGAACATGAGAACTTTTAACTCATGACAAGGATCATACCAGAGCAGACAACTTCACATTCACTAGCAGGTCATCAAATAGTATAACTCACAACATACATAAATCCTTCAAGTGCAGACAAGCTCATTATCATAAGGTAAACATTAGACATCTAAACAACCTAGTACTCCCACGATGTAGGGCTCTATTAGCCGGAAATCTTAATACATTCACTTACCTGGTCTTCTTAGCACTTGAGCTCCTTTCTCCTCAAACTTCTTCACCTAAAACATTTACATTGCAGTAGTTAAAACAAAATCCTAATAGTTCTAATCTCAAGTTATCCTAAGATTTAATAGCTAAAGTTATTCCTGAATCCTTAGTCTAATGCTCTGTGCAGTTTGAAATCTAAAACCAAAACAGACTGATTCGATTATCAATAACTCAGAGGTGGTTGTTCTAAATGTCCAGAATCAATTTGATAAAAGCATTCCCACTCTCAGATTCCAAATGTTCTTATTATTAGTCGGCCATTGGAAAATCCAAAACTCCAATGTCGAGTAGAAAACAGGGCTAACAAGCTAACAGATAGCTACATTGACTATTGCATACCTCGGGCACAGAGTAGTCGAGTAGTGGCAGAAAAACCGATCGTCGAAGAGAGTATGCCGGAAGCAGAGAGCAAGAGCTTGGGAGAGAAGAAATCGCCGAAAAGGAAGGTGTCGGCTACAATGGTTCAAGTGAGGTTTAAAACATTTCCTTTTTCTTTATATATTGGTCATCACCCTCCATTATTACAACTTTTCCGCCCAACCTAGTTTAAATCCACATGAAATTAATTATTCTTGGTATAAGTCCTAAACTGTAAAGATTAAATATTCATGACCGTTAATACAGTTAGGAAAATCACCTGGCCGTTAACTCGGGTGTTACAGGCTGTGACACCGAACTTTTCTTTACGAATTTTATCACAGAGCGACTTTCCTTTACTGCTACAGTCTTTGAACCTGAACTTTCACCTTTGAATCCCAGTCCAAACCGATTAACGCTTGATTTGTCGACATTTAAAATATCATCTAGATTAGACGAACTTGAATTCAGCATTTTGACATTCTTCTTCATGAGACTTATCTCATTGGTTAGATTATTAGCTTCATCTTTACTTGCTTTCAACTTTGTCTCCAAATCATCAATAACATTTTGAAGATTATTCTTCTCATCCTTCAAATTTCTAATCTGAGTGTGTAGAAGCTGATTTACTTTAACAAGCTCGGTCCATTTTGCATGCAGAAACTTATATTCTCCAATAAGATATTCTTCTGTGACTGGTTCTTCATCTTCATCACTACTATTAGAAAAACTGTCTATGACACCACATATAACACTACCTTTTTCTTCACATTTTTCCTTTCCAACGAGCGCCACATGATTGCTCTGAAATTCATCTTCCTTCTTTGACTCATCCTCACTCTAGGTTGCATTCAGAGAATTCTTCCTTTTCTTCAAGGTGTTAACACATTCTGCTTGTATATGTCCAAATCCTTCACATTCTCTGCACTGAATGTCTTTATTCTTTAATGGTTGATCAGACACATAAGTTTCTTCTCTGTGCTTCTCATTGCTTGAAGAACCATTTTTGAAGTTTGTGACACCCTGCTTGACACCGCGAGTATTTCTTCCAAATCTCTTCATAACTCTGCTGAAATTCTTCGAAAGTAGGGCTAGTGATTCCTCCAAATCATCTTCATTATGCTCGTTGTAATTATGTACCTCTGTTTTAAAAGTAACTCCCTTTGCCTTCTTAATTTTGGTCTCTCCTCCAAGATTCATTTTGAAAGTTCTGAGAGATCCCATCAACTCTTCTAGCTTCATTCTAAACACATCTTTGGCTTCTTCAATGGCAGTTACTTTATAGGCAAATCTGTGTGGCAAAGACCGTAGAGTTTTTCGCACAAGTTTTTCTTTGGAAATCATCTCACAGAGAGCAAACGCTTCATTTGCTATGTCGCAAAGTTTGGCGTTGAACTCGCCAATAGTCTCATCTTCCTACATCCTTAGATTCTCAAATCGAGTGGTTAACATTTGCATTTTGGATAACTTTACCGTAGATGTTCCTTCATAGGTGGTTTGAAGAATATCCCATGCCCTTTTTGCAGATTCGCATGTGGAGATGAGTCTGAACTGAATTGGATCCACACCATTAAAAATAGCATTTAGAACCTTTGAATTGCTAAGTGCCAAAGCATCTTCATTTACGTTCTAATTCTCTTCGGGTTTTGGAGATATATTACCTTCTGCATCGGTGTTCACAGGGTGATTCCAACCTGTTAAAATTGATCTCCATGCCTTCTCGTGTAACACCTGAGATTTTTTTGGAGAAAAATTGGAGCGAAAATAAAAGAATAATAAAATTGGTTGTTTAATTAATTTAAAAGAAAGTGAATAAATTGGGTGGAACAAATGGTTTCTAATTTAGGTTCGGGTATTTCTTGTGAAATTAAGCTGTAAGTTATAATTTAAGAACAAGATTTAACGAAAGTCGAAATGGTCGGAAATACGGGAGGGCAAAACGGTAAATGATGATTTAATTAACGGTTAGAATTATTATTATTAAAAAAAAAATAAAAAATAATAAAACTAAAACAACAGAATGGCCGTTGTTCGAGCTCCCCGCGAACGGAGAACAGGGCAAAGAAGAGGGAGGCGACGATCGACGGAACGTGACGAACCACCGGCGATGTTCGACGATCTCCGGCCAGACGGCGGTGGCGAGCAGCATCTGGGCCGTCTCCGCGCTCAAACCAAACGGTAAGCCCTAGTTTCGCCCTGTTTTTGCTCTGTTCGAGGCCGAGGGTGAGGAGCAAGTTTGAGCTCCGATCACCGGCCGATTTTGGTCACCTCCGGCGTGGGTTTGCCAACCCTTGGTTCGGTTTTGGTTACCTGGCCGTATTGAGCTCGGATTGAGAGAAAAACCGAGAGCTCCAATTTGGGGAATTTTGGTTTTGTGTGTGTAGCTCGGGATTTTGGGTTAGTTTATGCTAATTGAGTATGTGAGGGATTGATTAGTAAGGAATTAGGTAGAATTTGATGGAAAATCAGAAATGGTGAAATTTCCGGTTGAGGGGCAGTTCGGGTTTTCTGATTTTTGACCTAGCTGCGGTTGTTTGTTTTGAAATTCCTTTTGGTAGGTTAAAATAGGTTATTAGAGGAGTACGTGGCCGCTTGAATCGTTTGATTCCGATCACCGACCAAAAGTTATGCACGTTTGAGTTTCGGGTCGATTTTTACTGAACCCAAATTAGTGGCCCGTTTAGTTAGGTTTTAGTTGGATTAGGCTAGAAATAGTAGATTGAGAGTAATTTGTGAATGTGGGCTTAATTTTAATAAAGTTTGAATATTTGTCGTAGGTCGAGCCGTAGGTGGGCAGGTAACCGAGTAGCCTCAGCGTGCTAGGACGCCAGGTAAGTAGTGGTAGCTATTCCTTCGCCTTCGGGCCTACACCAAGAACGGTAGGGTTATTTATTTCATGTTGTGTTGGGTTGTTGGTTTCGTGTCGTATTGCATATTTGAAGCATGCATCATGGTATAGCACGTTAGGTACGATTAGTGGCATTGATTGGCATTGTGAGCATGAACGTAATCAGATAAAGTGAATTGTAAAAATGCATCTCGAATAGTGTACCTTGTCAGGCTGAGGTTGCTGGTGTGTAGCACCCCGAAGGGTACTCTATGAGAGATGACCGGCTAAAACACATATTGCATTTCGAATAGTGTGCCTTATCGGGCTGAGGTTGCTGGTGTGTAGCACCCCCAATGGTACTCTATGAGAGATGACTGGCTAAAACACATATTGCATTTCGAATAGTGTGCCTTGTCGGGCTGAGGTTGCTGGTGTGTAGCACCCCGAAGGGTACTCTATGAGAGATGACCGGCTAAAACACATATTGCATTTCGAATAGTGTGCCTTGTCGGGCTGAGGTTGCTGTTATGTAGCACCCCGAAGGGTACTCTATGAGAGATGAACGGCTAAAACATGTAATCCTGAATAGTGTGCCTTGTCGGGCTGAGGTGCTGGTGTGTAGCACCCCGAGGGGACCTCTATGAAGGATGGTGGTTCTGAGTGTGGCCATCCTAGACGGTTATGGGATGTGTGCCAACTCATTCCACACGGCTTATGAAAGATTAAAGCAAGATTAAAGCAACGAACAGCAAATAAGCACAACTGAGTGATAGAAACTGCATGTGTTAGGTTGATTGCACTGTGTGTTGTCGTGTTATGTTGAGTCAGTTTGTTGAGTTGCATTGGGTGGTGTTGTGTTGTTGTGTTGAGTTGTCGTGTTGAGTGGTGTTTTGTTGTTGTGTTAGGGTAGGGTGGTGTGTGCATTGTTCTTGTTATTATTTGTTACTCCCTACTTGCTAAGCATAAGCTTACGTGTGTGTGTGTGTTCTGTGGTGTAGGTGACGACAGGAGTACAGGTTAGAGCTACGAGGAAAGCTAGAATTTGGACACAGTCGATGATGTACGCGGTATGCCAGTGCGGGCAATTGTTGGGGCATCTCGACCATGGTCTTCGGAAATATGTGGGTGGAATAGTATTTGGGGTCGTGTATAATTTATATTTATTTTGATGGTTTGTAGAGTTGCCTTTTTGGTTGATGTTGTTTTGAGAGATTGTATATAGTTATAGTTCAGGGTGATGTGTCGCCCTATATTGCGGATCTTCTTCACTTAGGGATGTTAGTATTATAGCTTCCATCTTTACTGCTATTTGGAGATTTCGTATGTTGATTGCTGGTTAGTTAAGTAAGAGTATTCTGGATCTGGTTGGGAATTTATTCGTTTGCAGGTATCTAGCATTTTGGAGGCGCCATTTTCAGGCGTTACTTTGCCGAAATTTTCGGAAAGGACGCCGTGGTGCTTAAAGGTTAGGGGTAAGGGAATTGATGAGTCTAGGCAGCTAGGTATGACATAAGAGAGTTTCGGGAGTTTAGTTTTAAATTCCGTTGTATCAGTCCTAATTTATGAGTTAGGGTTTATAATAAATATTTTAAATTAGGTTTTAAAGTAGGAGTGGTCTGCAAAGTAGCGCTCCGAGCTAGGGTGGGTTCGGGGGCATTACAAGATGGTATCAGAGCATAAATGGTCAAGTCGTTCAAAGGATTACCCGACAATGCCGGCCGCCATGCAACGTGCTTCACCGACTGTAAGTAATTCTTTTCTTTTAGTTTGATTGAGCTGAGTTTTGATTTTCGATTGTTTAACCTTGGTTGGGCTTAGAACGAGAATCTCGAGAGTACCGAGACAACCTGGTTAAGTGTTTAGAATTTTGTATGTTATTAGATGCTAATCCCTATTTGTTTTGTGATGGTAGTGGACTAGAGAGTCTCAAGGGTACCGAGACAACCTAGGTGGATCTCATGAGCCGACTCATAGACGTACTGAATCGATAGTTCGAACAACATTTTTTTTAGAATAGATAGAAGTAAGATTTGCAATTAGAGAAATTAGAGGACCTTAGGATGAGACTGTAAATTTGATAACTTATGGATATGTAAAAAGGGGTCTGAACGTCTCAAGGTGAGTGTAAGCGTTAGCTTGAGTGGAAGTGATAGTAGTTGGGGAAAGCGTGAGTACGTCCTAGTGTGAAAATGATAAGAGTGTGGTAGATTAAATGTTAGATGAAGTAAACCTTAGAAGGAGAAAGCTGTGCATCAAATCAGATAACTAGGTGTGACTGTCATAGTAGTACCCTTAGGAGTTTGTTATCCTGAGAGAGATTCATTTTATGTGAGATAAGATTAGATTAGATAGAATTGGGGTCTAGTTAGCAAACCCCTAGGAGTTTTAGGATACAAGGAATCTTCGAAGAGATTGAAGTTGGGAGTGAAATTTTCGGGAGATACCCTACACTGTCGTGATTGCATTAATATGTTGTAGTAAGGATAAAGGGAGATAACGGAAATAACAAAAGGTAATATAATTAAATTTACGTATAGTATGTGTAGGATCGAGATTGTCTAAGAGGGGGGGTGAATTAGACCTTTTTAATTTTAATTTCAAATCTAACCAAATTTCTCTCTTGAATAAACAACTTATAGATTAATAATAATAGCAGACAACTAAATAAAGTGAAGAGAGAGAGAGAGAAATTCAACACCACAGATTTTAACGTGGTTCGGCCAAACTGCCTACGTCCACGCTCCAAGGCTCCCCCTTGAAGATTCCTTACTTCTCCTCAACGAGAAATGCTGATCGAACTTTGCGGGCTTCGATCCACAGCCCGACACAATCTGGATTGTCTTTTTCTGTGTCTTTTC